>SNQJ01S0012510.1:118421-129851 GCA_010110895.2 Picea sitchensis
AGCAGGTTCCTTCAGAAATCAGTTTAACCACTAAAAGGTAGATCATGGAGAGAAACAACATGTATAAAAATAGAATACCACGGTTTGATGGACATACATATGCATTATGGATCAGAAGGATGAAAACATATATACAGTAACAAGGATTTGAAATTTGGCAATCAGTAGTAGATGGATACAAAGAACCAACAGTTCCGCCAGCAAGTGAAAAAGCAATGAAATTCAGTCAAAATAATTCCAAAGCCACAAATGCACTTCCGAATGGTCTTCGTGAATCTGTATATACCAAAGTTGTACATTGTAAATCTGCTAAGGAGATTTGGGACAAACTTCAAAATATTTATGAAGGAGATTCAAAAGTCAAAGCAACAAAACTTCAAACTTACAGAGGTCAATTCGAACAACTAAAGATAAAGGAAGATGAGAATATTGCAGCTTACTTCTTACAAGTCGATGAAACAATGAATGCAATCATAGGATTGGGAGAAGAAATTGAAGAATATGTAATTGTTCAACATGTACTAAGATCTCTTCCTATGAGGTTTGATCCTAAGATATCAACACTAGAAGAAAGAGTAGATCTAGACTCAATAAGCATGGACTAACTACATGGAATTTTCACAACATATGAAATGAGAACTGAACAAGAAAATCCAGATATAAAAGAAGTGTTAGGACCCTATAATTATAGGGAAATCATGGTTGCTGAATTATATATATTGGTTTGGATTGCAAGTCGAAAACAACGTTTTATCTTGCAAAATTAGGTTCATATTCAAAAAGATCTTGAATCAAAGTCTTCATGGCACATATTTAAAAGGAGAAAGTGATAAAAAGTCCATCTGCACTTCTCCTGAATGCCGTAAAATAAATGATCTTCGTCACTGGTCTCTTAGGTTTTGAATTGGGAAAAAATTCTGCATTTGGTTTCGAGTAGCCAAAGTTTGGTTTGATATTCAACTTTTGGTCTGTTTTTAGAGCCAAATTAGCTCTCCAACCTGTCAGCAACAAGCTATCGAGCATCTACATATCAACACAACCAATGGTTAGCAACAACATATCAACGCTAGAACAACCAATGGTTAACAACAAGCATCTACATATCAACACATTTTGGTCTGTTTTTAGAGCCAAATTAGCTCTCCAACCTGTTAGCAACAAGCTATCGAGCATCTACATATCAACACAACCAATGGTTAGCAACAACATATCAAACACAACCAATAGTTAGCAACAACATATCAACGCTAGACACAACAATGGTTAGCAACAAGCATCTACATATCAACACAACCAATGGTTAGCAACAACATATCAACGCTAGACACAACAATGGTTAGCAACAAGCATCTACATATCAACACAACCAATGGTTACAATAAGCATCTACATATCAACACAACCAATTGTTAGCAACAACATATCATCGCTAGACACAACAATGGTTAGCAACAAGCATCTACATATCTACACAAACAATGGTTACATATCAAACACAACGAATAGTTAGCAACAACATATCAACGCTAGACACAACAATGGTTAGCAACAAGCATCTACATATCAACACAACCAATGGTTACAATAAGCATCTACATATCAACACAACCAATTGTTAGAAACAACATATCATCGCTAGACACAACAATGGTTAGCAACAAGCATCTACATATCTACACAACCAATGGTTAGCAACAACATATTAACACGCTAGACACCAAGCCAGCTGGAGGAATAGACCATAGTTCGGCAGCCTTGGGCTCACTACATCGAACATGTAATTAAAGGTTTGTGTATATAAAGGGTAAATGATAGGGTTTTCTCCTCCATGTGGGATAAGTCCCATAAAGGTAAAAAATATACAATAAGAAATGCAGGTTGTTAATGCTCTTCTGCCAGGTGCCAGAGTAATATGCAGGTATCAAAATATGTGTTCAATTAACATCAGCAAAGGTGTCAAGAGGTCAAATAAGCAATGGTTGGTGTCAAGAGGTCAAATAAGCAATTGTTGGTGTTATCATTTGTTTGCATGCGGTTAGCGAAGCTTGATTTTATAGAATTGACAACAAATATCCTTTCTAATATCACATGTATCCAATATTAAATTCTGAGCTGGAAAGGGTGATTTATGGTCTTTGAAAGGTTTTCTCAGGCATTCACAGTGCGTCAAAGGAGGATGATATTCGAAATAACTTGACAGAGCATTTTGAATATGGCGGAAACATTGAGAATATTCAAATTCCCAAGGACTACAACTCAGGAACCTTCAAAGGGTTCGTTTATATTGAATTCAAAGATAGTGCTTCATTATCAAAGGCACTGGAGTTGGGTACTAATGAGTTGTCTGTTGAAGAAGCAATGACAAGAAGTGGGGGATGTTATAGAGGTGGTATATTATCTAGATGACGAGGTGGTGGTCATGGCACCCCTCACGGTCGTGGTCACGAAGATCACAAATGGAGGCCGTGGAACTCCAAGGTTCAACATGGTTTCATCCGCATGTAATCTCACGAAGCCGAGTTTTCAATGCAAATTATCTGGGAACGCGTTGAAATTTTTACATATCACAGGTTGTTCAATAGCCCAAGACGTCGTGGAGAATGCAAATAGGCAATAAAAATGACAAATCAGGATGAATAACACATTTGAGTGTTCGCTGGTGTTAGCAAAATATTGAGCATTACTTTAGGCTCAAAGATTAGACATTTGATAGCAGTGAATAAATTTTATCCTTTCCATATTTTGATGAAAAGTAATTTCAAATTTCTAGCCACTGAAATAGCAGACAAAAAATTCATTTAGAGGGTACTATAGCAACAATCACCCCTCGCTCTCTCAAAAGCCTTGAAGAGTCCTGTATAGATTGATGGCTTAAGAAAGGCCCATATTCGTGATGGTGCTACTGTTGTGAATTATCTTGAATGGCTTGATAGATAGATGCAAGAGATATATGGAGATGCAAGTTATTTCTCTGAATTCAAGGGGTCAAACAAGCGAAAGTACTCCGAGACAACAAAATTGACTGAGATATCAGTGAGTGACAAGTTAGAGGCATTTCGTTCAGAGCAAGAGTATTTTAAGGGCTTGAGCTTTCCAAAAGTTTCATCAGTGGGTCCAAATGCTGCTATCATTCATTATGCACCGGACCGTGAAACATGTGCCAAATTGCATCCTGACAGTATTTATTTGTGTGACTCTGGAGGACAGTATATGGATGGAACAACTGATATTACAYGGGCTGTGCACTTTGGAAAGACTTCAACACATGAAAGGGAATGCTACACTACGGTTCTCAAAGGTCACATAGTACTAGACACTACAGTTTTCCCCAATGGCACGACAGGWYACACCCTTGATATTCTTGCTAGAGTGCCYTTATGGAGGGATGGTCTTGACTATCGCCATGGGACWGGTCATGGAATTGGATCCTATCTCATTGTCCATGAAGGTCCTCACTTGATAAGATTTAGACCTCAAGCTCGTAATGTGACTTTTGAAGTTACGATGACAGTAACTGATGAGCCTGGCTATTATGAAGATGGCAACTTTGGTATAAGATTGGAAAATGTGCTGATTATTAAAGAAGCTGATCCAAAGTTTAACTTTGGTGAAAGGGGATACTTGGCATTCGAGTCTTTCATTATTCTAGATTTCTAGGGTTTTATTTTAGCATTCAAGATACAGGGCAACAATGGAGGGAGTTTGACTTCAGACTCTTTAGTTTCAAGGTTTGTTGATTTACATGTGTCAAGGGAACAATCCAGCAATCCCAAGGTTTTCCAAATTGGCATGTCAAATTCCAAATTTGGTGGCAGAGTGTTAGTAACCAAAGATCAAATCTCTGATTTTATGGATTAGATCCATAATAATAGGGTAGCTAAAGGCGTAGGTGGCAGAGACTTGGTTTATGACTTAACTTCCCAAAATTTCAAGCAATTTTGAACAACATCTTCAGCACATCGAGATTTCAACTAAGATTTTGAATAGTTTTACTAAATTTATTTGTTATGAAAATTGATTTTGATCCCTAGCAATAGGGAAAAGTTTGTTAGTTTTTCTTCTTTATATATTTACATGTGAAGACTCATAGGGGGGATTCTTTTGGTTGATATGAGAGCCCAACGAGCTATTGTGTAATATTTTCAGGATCAACCAGTAATAGAGAAGTGCATTTACAAGTTTCTCATGTAGAAGCGTTGGTGGTGTGTTCCCTTTCTGTTTTCAGTTATTTTCTTGTTATCTTTCATGTACTTTCATTTCTTATTATTGAAAGAAAGTAATAGAGAAGAATTTATGTATGGATACTCTATGTCTAATTTTTCAATAATATCTATGTTATTCATTTGAAGCTTTGCAAAGGAATTTTCAATTTCTCCTCTGTTCAACGGATCTCTCCCCTTTCACCCCATTCATCCACAAAATCTAAGACGATCCAACATTTTTTACTATCCCGGCCTGTGGAGACATTTACTTCTAGATTTGAACTGATCCTTAATTTATAAAGAGACCCCATAGCCCAATGGAATTCTAAAACAGTCATTCAGCCAAACATCTCAAATCTAAAACAAATTCCGCACCTTATAACTAGCCTAACATCTAAAATCTAAAACAAATCTAGATTAGACAGAGAGAGCCCTCTCTGAGTCTTGGAGGGATAGATCCAGGACTCCAAGTGATTTGATGTTACCTTTGTGATCCCCCCCATAGCCTTGGGAAAATTACAAAGTGCTAACAGAATGGCGACCGTACTGGGGAACGAATTGTCAGGTTCTCCAGAAAAGTATATCAAGTTCAGATTTGACTTCTGATGGTGTACATAAGCCAAACACAGAAAGGATGTACCATTCACCTAGCGACTCCATTGTTCAATATCCCGAGCTTCAAAGTCCAGAGTGAGTCCACTGGTAAAAGAATCCAAAATTGTAGAGAACTTATAGTGACTCCATTTTATTATTGATTGTTTTCAAAATGAATTCAAGAATACAACGAAGGTATGCTCCTATGGACAAGTCAAAGATTCCAGGTTTTCCAAATCCCATGCCCAATATTGATTGGTTAAAATATCTTCCAGTGTTTAAAGATAAAAAAGGAGATGATGCTGTTATACATTTATTTAGTTTTCATATGCACATCCGTAAGCTTAAAATGAAATTTCCTGAAGATTGCCTTATGAAAATGTTTGAGGAAAGTTTGGAGGAAAAGGCTAGATCTTGGTATGAAAATTTACCAGCTGCTAGTATATGTTCTTTAAATCATTTTCATATTGTATTTTATGACAAATACAAAGAAGATTATCCATCTTTGTTGCTGGTTCAAGACTGCTGTCATAATTTTGAAAGTTTTATTCAATATGTGGAAGATTACTATGATGATGATCAGTTCATGGACAATGAAATACTAGAGGCTTTAGAGGAAATACCTTTTCAAAAAGTAGAAGCCTTGCTTGAATTTTATTCTCCTCAGGAAGAAACAAATGATGTATGTTGTCCAAATGTTCATGAAGTTTCTCCACAGGAAACAATTCTTGCAGTAGTACAACAAATTGATCAACCAAACGTTAAGGAAGAAATTCAACTTCCTGAACCTGATCAAGTAGAAGACAACAGTGAAAATCAACAGTAGTATGGTGATTCGGAAAAAGAGGCAGCAAAGCTTAATTGTCTTGATCCCCAAGAACATATTCAACAAACAGTTTTTCCTTCAGAGATTAAAGACCAATCATATTTGCATGATGAAGACCATCTCTCAAATTTTCTTTCATGTTGCATCTTACCTCAATTTACAACCCTTGAAGAAAATCATAAAGGTTCTCAATCATTAATTTCTTCCTTGGATGTTAATGAAGTAGCACAACATATTGTTATAAGTCATGTTCCTTCACCCGAAATTAATGAGATTTCGCATCTCCCTTGCAAGCTTCTTTGTAACAAAGAGAATGATAATGAGCACTCAGAGAACTTGACTATAGTGGATAATGAGGAAAAACAATTTGCTCCCTTTCTGTTTAAAGAGAATCAGTTTCAACACATAAGCAAAGCAAGGGTTTGGAATGAGGTTTGTTTTCCTATTACAAATCATCCTGAAGATCTTATGTTGCATGTTTACCATGATTCTTTGGTCAATATATGGAAGTCATTAGTAAAGGAAGAATTTACCAGGTTCATCAATAGAGCTATTGAATCCAATGAAAAAGTTAAGTTGTCATGTTTTAAATTTATTTTTCTACCTAGAGAGGTGGAATGCAAACTTCAATTAAGTATCCATTTGCTTGACTGGTTGCATTGGAAGGTTGTTATTACTTGATATGGAAGTCATTTTATTAGATTAGAGTAGGTATGAGTGTGCCAATAATATTAACAGGATGAACACTTCTTTCAGTTTGAGTTTTTTCATAGTTTTAGTTTGGTTTGTAGCCCCCAATCTTGGAACAGGTACAGGAAATGGTCACAAAATTTCAATTTACAGTCCGGGGACAACCCAATGATCAGCTGGTCCGTGAAACTCAAATTTATATGGATTCTTGACACCTCCAAAGGAGCTTCCATCCCCAGATGGAGCCACTTTTAGGACCCTATAATTATAGGGAAATCAGGGTTGCTGAATTATATACATTGGTTTGGATTGCAGATCGAAAACAATATTTTATCCTGCAAAGTTGGGTTCATAATAAAAAAGATCTCGAATAAAAGTCATCATGGAGCATATTTAAAAGGAGAAAGTGATAAAAAGTCCATCTGCACTTCTCCTGAATGTTGTAAAATAATTGATGTTCATCACTGGTCTCTCAGGTTTTGTTTGGGCAAAAATTTTGCATTTTTGGATTTGGTTTTGGGTAGCCAAAGTTTGGTCTCTCAGGTTTTGCTTGGGCAAAAGTTCTGCATTTTTGAATTTGGTTTTGGGTAGCCAAAGTTTGATTTGATATTCAGCTTTTGGTCTGTTTTTAGAGCCAAAATAGCTCTCGGGCCTGTTACAGGGTACAAGGTTATATTAAATTTTTAACCATATTGGCTGGGGGCCAATCTCCATATCCACAAGCTATCGAGCATCTACATATCAACACAACCAATGGTTGGCAACAACCTACAAACCAACATATCAGCGCTAGACACCAAGCCATGTGGAGGAAGAGACCATAGTTGAGCAACCTTGGGCTCACTACATATAATAAAAGGTTTGTGTATATAAAGGGTAAATGATAGGGTTTTCTCCTCCATGTAGGATAAGTCCCATAAAGGTAAAAAATATACAATAAGAAATGCAGGTTGTTAATGCTCTTCTGCCAGGTGCCAGAGTAATATGCAGGTATCAAAAGATGTGTTCAATTGACAACAGAAAAGGTGTCAAGAGGTCAAATAAGAAATGGTTGGTGTTATCATTTATTTTGCATGCGGTTAGCGAAGATTGATTTTATAGAATTGAAAGCAAATATCCTTTTTAACATCGCATGTCTCCAATATTAAATATTGAGCTGGAAAGGGCGATTTATGGTCTTTGAAAGTTCTGCTCAGGCATTCAAAGTGTTCCAAAGGAGGATGATATTCGAAATAACTTGACAGATCATTTTGAAGATTGCAGAAGCATTGAGAATATTTGAATTCCCAAGGACTACAACTCAGGAACCTTCAAAGGGTTCGTTTATATTGAATGCAAAGATAGTGCTTCATTATCAAAGGCACTGGAGTTGGGTACTAATGAGTTGTCTGTTGAAGAAGCAATGGCATGAAGTGGGGGATGTGATAGAGGCGGTAGATTCTCTGGAGGACGAGGTCGTGGTCGTGGTCATGAAGATCACAAATGGAGGTCGTGGAACTCCAAGGTTCAACATGGTTTCATCTGCATGTAAGCTCACGAAGCAGAGTTTTCAATGCAAATTACCTGGGAACGCGTTGAAATTTTTACATATCACAGGTTGTTCAATAACCCAAGACGTCATGGAGAATGCACATAGGCAAGAAAAACGCCAAATCAGGATGAATAACACATTTGAGTGTTCGCTGGTGTTAGCAAAAGGCCCCTGATTCAGAAATAGAAAAGTCATTGAATATGGATTTTACAGCGTACAAGAGCCTTTTGAATATGAGACCAACAAATC
The DNA here is from genome assembly GCA_010110895.2 of Picea sitchensis. Taxonomy (NCBI): domain Eukaryota; kingdom Viridiplantae; phylum Streptophyta; class Pinopsida; order Pinales; family Pinaceae; genus Picea; species Picea sitchensis. The sequence goes on from SNQJ01S0012510.1 coordinate 126,514, forward strand.
ACAAGAAAATTTTAAGTTTTGCAGGGTGTTTGCTGATATTGGTGGCATCCTTTGTTACCAGCTGGATATGATAACCTTTGATGACTTTTTTGATGGGAAGAAGGTGTGAAGACTCTGAATAAACAATCAATTCAAACTTATTAAACATGACAACCACAACTTGGCATCAGGCCTCGAGAGTTTAATTTTTCTATTTTCAAGATTAAGTAAATTTGAGGTCAGCATCATATGTTACACTGGTGCATGTTGGAAACTTACTTCTTCATTGAAGGATCATGTCAAGGTGTTAGGAATCTCATTAACAGGACAGAGGATCGAGATTGATGGAGAAGATTAAAACTTTCCAATGGTGAATTAAGCCTCCATAGGAGCAATTTTCAGTCAACAAATTCAGTATTCCGAAGGCATCAAATCATAGAATATTGAGCATTATTTTAGGCTCAAATATTAGACATTTGATAGCAGTGAAGAAATTAAATCCTTTCCAAATTTTGATGAAAAGTAATTTCAGATTTCTGGCCACTGAAATAGCAGACAAAAAAATTCATTTACAGGGTACTATAGCAACAGTCACCCCTGACTCTCTCAAAAGCCTTGAAGAATCCTGTATAGCTTGATGGCTTAAGAAAGGCCCATATTTGTGATGGTGCTGTTGTTGTGAATTATCTTACATGGCTTGATAGACAGATGCAAGAGATCTATGGAGATGTTGGTTATTTCTCTGAAGTCAAGGGGTCAAACAATCGAAAGTACTCTGAGACAACAAAATTGACTGAGATATCAGTGCGTGACAAGTTAGAGGCATTCTGTTCAGAGGAAGAGTATTTTAAGGGCTTGAGCTTTCCAAAAGTTTCATCAGTGGGTCCAAATGATGCTATCATTCATTATGCACCGACCGTGAAACATGTGCCGAATTTCATCCTGAGAGTATTTATGTGTGACTCTGGAGGACAGTATAGGGATGGCACAACTGATATTACACAGGCTGTGCACTTTGGAAAGCCTTCAACACATGAGAGTGAATGCTACACTGCGGTTCTCAAAGGTCACATAGCACTAGACACTGCATTTTCCCCCAATGGAACGACATGACACACCCTTGATATTATTGCTAGAGTGCCTTTATGGAGGGATGGTATTGACTATCACCATGGGACTGGTCATGGAATTTGATCCTATCTCAATGTCCACGAAGGTCCTCACTTGATAAGATTTAGATATCAATCTCGTAATGTGACTTTTGAAGATACGATGACAGTAACTGATGAGCCTGACTATTATGAAGATGGGAACTTTGGTATAAGATTGGAAAATGTGCTGATTATTAAAGAAGCTGATATGAATTTTCACTTTGGTGAAAGGGGATACTTGGCATTCGAGTCTCTCATTATTCCAGATTTCGAGGGTTTTATTTTAGCATTCGAGATACAGGGCAACAATGGAGGGATTTTGACTTCAAATTATTTAGTTTCGAGGTTTGTTGATTTGCAGGTGTCAAGGGAACAATCCAACAATCCCAAGGTTTTCCAAATCGGCATGTCAAATTCCAAATTTGGTGGCAGCGTGTTAGGAACAAAAGATCAAATCTCTGATTTTATGGATTAGATCCATAATAATAGCGTAGCTAAAGGCGTAGGTGACAGAGAGTTGGTTTATGACTTAACTTCCCAAAATTTCAAGCAATTTTGAACAACATCTTCAACACATAGAGATTTCAACTCAAGATTTTGAATAGTTTTACTAAATTTATTTGTTATGAAAATTGATTTTGATCCCTAGCAATAGGGAAAAGTTTGTTATTTTTTCTTTTTTATATATTTACATGTGAAGACTCATAGGGGGGATTCTTTTGGTTGATATGGGAGCTCAACGAGCTATTGTGTAATATTTTCAGGATCAATTAGTGATAGAGAAGTGCATTTACAAAATTCTTGTGTAGAAGCATTGGTGGTGTGTTCCCTTTCTGTTTTCAGATATTTTCCTATTATATTTTATGCACTTTCATTTCTTATTATTAAAATAAAGTAATAGAGAAGAATTTATGTATGCATACTCTGTGTCTAATTTTTCAATAATCTCTGTGTTATTCATTTGAATCTTTGCAAAGGAATTCTTAATTGCTCCTCTGTTCAATGAATCTCTCTCCTTTCACCCCATTCANTCTGTTTTCAGATATTTTCCTATTATATTTTATGCACTTTCATTTCTTATTATTAAAATAAAGTAATAGAGAAGAATTTATGTATGCATACTCTGTGTCTAATTTTTCAATAATCTCTATGTTATTCATTTGAATCTTTGCAAAGGAATTCTTAATTGCTCCTCTATTCAATGAATCTCTCTCCTTTCACTCCATTCATCCACACTAAATCTAAGACGATCCAACAATTTTTACTATCCTGCCCTGTGGAGACATTTACTTCTAGATCTGAACTGATTCTTACTTTATAAATAGACCCCATAGCCCAATGTAATTCTAAAACAATCCTTCGGCCCAACATCTCAAGTCTAAAACAAATTCCGCACCGTATAACTAGCATAACATCTAAAATCTAAAACAAAGCTAGATTAGACAGAGAGAGCCCTCTCTAAGTCTTGGAGGGCTAGATCTAGGACTCCAAGTGGTTTGATGTTACCTTTGTGATTTCCCCCAAAGCCTTGGGAAAATTACATAGTGCTAACAAGAAGCATCTTTCAAAGAATCCAAAAGGTCATAGCAAAAGGGAAAGAAAAAGGAACATAGAGGCAACAATGGCTTCTCAGAATATTATGAACAAGAAGTGGCCAACTTTGTCAGAAGATTGAACAAGGGAACCAATGACATATATAAAGGTAAAATTCCATTGATTTTTTTTAATTGTGATGGTATTGGTCATTTTGCTAACAAATGTCCCCATAAGAAAAATAAGAGGAATGATGAAGATTACTCAAATAGTAAACAAACATATAAAGGAAAAATAACAAAAAAAAAGATTTTAAGAAAAGCTTATGCACCAAAGAAGACATCTCCTCATCAGATGAAGATGAAGTCACTGACAGTGAGAGAGAAAAGAGTTCTATTCATGGCCGTAGAAGACTATGACAAAGAAGACACCGAAGAAGAATATGAAGAGGCATATGTTGACTACCGATAATAATTGTGGAGTGCCATTGAAGTTATAAGAAGAGAAAAGAAGAAAAACAAGAAGCTACAAGCAGAACTAGACAAGAAAGAAGACAATCATGAACTAGAACAAATGATTATAAAAATGAAGGTTCAAATAGAAGAAGATAAAATAATTGAAGAAGCACTCAAAGAACAACTAGAAGAAACATGCATGATCATTGGAAATTTGGAA
>SNQJ01S0012511.1:0-14902 GCA_010110895.2 Picea sitchensis
AGATGAATTCCTAGGGCCCGTTGGAAGTAGGAAGATGGGTGTATAGTCCTTTTTTTTAATTATTGTCTTCGAAATGGAGCAGGAAGTGCAGGACCAGATATACAGGAAGTGCCAATAGAAATAGTACTATAGTAATTCCACTGTCTTCTCCATGCCAAAGTGTATTTCCACCCAAATGTAGTGGGATTCTCAAATTAGCTTCACATGCTTTCTTGAAGGAACATAGAGATGACCCAAATGAAATAACACTCCATCCTGAAGATGAAAATCGAAAATGATCGTGCCTTTTCCCATCATCTGGTAGGTTGTAGAAAAGTTAGTATCGCTACCATAGAGTACTTGGGACCACCCAGAGGTCTCATTCCCACAAGAGTCGAGAATTGTGGTTAGTGTTGCAACTGCAGGTTGACTGAGGTAGTCGACGACACAATTGGTGATCCCTTTATTATATGTAATTTTGAGGTGAAACTAATTCATGAATGTGGATGTATTTTTCTGGTTTTCATTCTATAATTTTCCTTATGTTTGCATGAACTGTAGAGGCTTGTGATTTGTATGGATGATTGTATCCTTCTCTATAATGTAATGCTTCTGTTTGCGGCAGGATTGTATGATGGAATACATTTCTTTGTCAAAGGTGGGGTACTTACATACTACATATGAGACTATATCACTATAATAGGACATTGAATGAGTGTGTTGAGTGAGAACGACAAAAACAACATAATCATAAGCATATGTATCAATCTCAAATGGTTGTTGCAAATTCAATAAGGTGAGCACCAGGGCTAAGCATAAGCAATGTTTTAGATCATCAAAGACTTTTTGTTATGACCATCCCCACACAAATTTGTCTTTGAAACCACACTTGGTCACTTGGATGAGGGCCCATGTGATATGGGAGAATTGCAATACGAATCTGTGATAGAAGTTGGCAGGGCCTAAAAATATATGAAGCTCGGTGAGTGTTTTCAAGGATGTACAGTCATGGACAAATTGGATATTGGTTGGATAGACATGCACCCCATTCTCATCTACAATGTATCTGAGGTATTGGACCTTGTTAATGCAAAGGATAATTTCTCTAGGTTATCATATAGCTTGTGTTTCCACAGAGTGTGGAGGATCTGTTGAATGTGTTGCAAGTGTTCTACACAAGTTTTGTTGAAGACGAGGATGTCATAAAAATATACTACCACAAAGGAATTGGTGAAAGGATGCAAGATGTCGTCCATAAACCTCATGAAAGTTTCTGGGGCATTCGTCAAGCCAAAGGTAATGACCAACCATTTGGAAAGACCTTCTTTAGACTTTAAAGAATTATTCCATACATTAGTGTATTCTATGGGGACCGGGTGGTAGCCACACTTTAGATCAATATCACTAAATCACTTTGATCCCTTGAGCTAGTCGAGAAGGTTGTCAATTCGTGGAATTGGGTACAGGTTCGTAACTATGATTTTGTTTAGAGATATGTAATCAATATAGAGTCTCCAAGTCCCATATTTCTTCTGCACAAGCATGATTAGGATTCCAGGGGGTGAGGATCTTGGTTGAATGTGCGATTTTTGGAGAATCTCTTGAATATAGTGCTTGATTTCCTCATTTTCCAGGAGAGATCATCAATACATTGACCCATTATGAAAAGGCATTCCAGGGTTCAACTCAATTGAATGCTTGACTTGATAGTGCAGAGGCACCCCAATAGGCGAGGCAAAGATGTCTCAATATTCTTCCACGACTTTTTCCCCTTGCTTATGTTGTGTAGAGGATCCTTGTGCAGAGGTCATGGATGTGGTCATGACCTTCCGTTCACTTTGAGAGAGAATCATGAAGAGGACAAATTTCCCAGTTTAGGAGATGACCTTCCTGCATCGCTTAGCTGAGACCAAAGAAATAATGGTAGGTGGAGCTACCTCTGGTATCTAGTACAATTTTCTTCCCATGATAAAAATCGCACTATGAGGTCTAGACTCATATACAACATGGTATTTCCACATATATGGCTAGTCTAAAAGAACATCACAAACTTCAAGTGGGGAAAAATCACAAAATAACTCATCCTCAAAGGGATTGGTGCCATAGGGAAGGCAACAATGTTGGTTGATGCGGAGATCTCACCCTTAGTTGATCCACCCAATTTTGTACAACTCTAGATGTGGTGTTGTCGACAACTCCAACCGTTTGACAACCTTTATTGAGAGTAGGTTATTTTGGCTTCCGCTATCAACAATGAAATGTAGTGTAACACCCTTCACCCACATCTATGAGTGAAAAAAGAACTCACATTCCTCTAGCTCTTCTGGTTCATTTGGATGGAAGCGACTATGGCACTTGGCTTTGCATCAATGCTTTCCTTCCCCTTCTCTGGCTTTGAATCAGAGTTTGAGCCTAGATTTGACTCTGAGGATTTCATCTTGACCACTAATGGATTCTTCGAGCGACATTCATCGTTGTTTTGCTAGGGAATTTTATGAAACTCACACCATTTCCTAGTGTCATTCTTCATCTTCCCATTACCTTTATTTGTTTTCAGCTTAGACTGATTGTAGTGAGGTTTTCCATCCTTGATTTGTCCTTTGTTCAGTGTGTTAGGGACACCTTTTCTCTGCTTCTGTTATGATGCATTCACACATCCAAACTCTTGCTTATTCCTCTTCTTGAATTTCTGCTCGATTTTAACAACATATCAATACGTGGCTCCCAACGATGAGATGTCTAGAAAATTCATTTCTATTTGGATGTACGTATGTAGACCTCCATGCTATTTTAGAACTATATTTTTCTCAGAGTCTCTGATACCCATCTTGATGTGCAATGTATGGAAGGTATTTGTGAACTATGGCACTGTTTGGTTCCTCTTCTGATGCAGTGTGGTCCATCTTGTGTATTGGTCATTATGGTTTCCAACAGGGTAATATTTTTCCTTGACGACATCCATGAAAGAGTCCCAAGTGGGATCGACCCCAAATATTCCAGACTTCTTTGTAGAGTTTTTCTCACAATAAGTCTCCCACCAATATTTGACATGGGGGACCGCCTTAACGAGCACAAATGTGATATTTTCCCTACTTAACCACTAGTATATTTAACAACTTTTCCAAAGAATATACATCTATTTGGCCTTCAAATATGGGAATATCAAAATTAACTTGTACCTTGAAGGGGGCGACACCTACAAAGTGACGACTTGACGAATATGCATACGTTGTTGTCAGAAAGCAATGAAGGATTTGTGCAAAATGATACATCATCTTGTTCCTCTATTGCATGAGGAATTTCACAAGCAACAAATTAATAGGATCTCCTGCTCCCTCAACTCAATATAATGCATACACCCACATTAAATCAAAATTTCAAAAATTTTGTTACAATATCGACCTTCCTAACCTTTTAACTCATCAAAATTATGGTGATCTAATAGCTTTCTTAAACCCTTTCAAACATAGAAATAAAATTCTATAGAAAGCTTCTATAATATGTTGCTTAGTATAAGCAAGACGTGTCATTTCTTTTGTGATCAAAATGAAGTGTACACATGTTATATATATATTAGATCCATTTTAAAGTTCCTCAAGGTGAAAACCTTTTTTAGAATGAAATATTTGCACTTCCATGGACTTGATACCTCTTACCACATATTAAATCAGAAGTTAAGATGGATTTAAACTAATGATTAAAACATTTCTATATTTCCATGCTCAATATGGTAGAGATTTGTAACTCAACATGTAGTTCATAGGTCAACATTTAAATCTACATAAAAAAAAAAAAAAACTAACTTAAATAAAATATTTCAAATTCAACTTTAATTTTCTAAATAATTTCATGCTATCAATCAAAATAAGTTCATCTTACCTATAGGGACTATAGGGACTTAAAAGGTTAAAATCTCTTTAAATACAAACCTTTCTTCAAATATAACGATACACGAGCTTATGAAAGTTTCAAATGAATCTTATTTGTCATGCAAATTTCCATTTACCAACTAGCAAAACAGAAACTAAAATCGATCATTTCACACAGAAAGTGAAGAGGGATGTGGTGATTGCTAGTTTCAAGACGGACTAGGAAATAGAATAAATCGTTCACACAGAAAGTGAAGAGGGAGGGTGTTGGAATTTGGTGACAACGAATTCCTCCAAGAATGGATTTTGGATCCTATTATTTAGCATTGGTTGCAATTAAATAGACCAAGTTAGAATATGGATAGGAGTGCATTTAATAATGAGTTTCTTATGTAACTGTGTATGAAATGCTATAAAATCATGTATGCCCGTAGAGGCAGGAAGGAGATAACTGGAGTGAGCAGGTGAGAAATGATTGAGAACCTGGAAGGATGTTGTAACATTTCATGTTATGAACAAGAAGAGAATCAATACCTCTGCTTGGTGGACGTAACCCAAATTTGGGTGAAGCATGTTAATCTCTGTGTTCATAATTTTATGTCTGGCATCTGATTTTTTGTTTATGTATTTTTCCACTACATATTAGTTCATTTAGGGTGGCTGATAGAGACAACAAATGGTATCATAGCTATGTTGTATGAGTCATCGTCAACGAACAAAATCTTTGTGCAGGGAGCGCCGATTCCAAATCAACGCTAGGGTCGCTTGGTAAAGGGTGTGTTGTTTTTCTCACTTCAACGCCTGTCTCTCTGCTTTAAGGGAGCGTTGATCGCTGGGATTATTGGAGAGCTATTTTTCCATCAGCGTTGCGATATCTACATCAAGGGAGCGTCGATGTCAAGGATGCCCTTGTGTTTTTCTATGGTTTCGAGAACAACGCCTATCTCGAATCTGGAAGGGAGCGTTGATTGTGCCCGCTTCCCAAGGAAGTGAAGGGTACGATTGTTGTGTCCCCACAAGGGGTCCATGCTTGGATGTGGCTAATGTTTTGAGGCTAGGGATGAGCTTGGAAATTCCCAGGTAGAGGGAGTATTGTAGAGCATGCATAAGGTAGAGTCTCGCAACAACTGGTATGAAGGGGCAGATTAACAAGAGTGTAGACAACAAAGGTTGAGAAGCATCAGAATGACTAAAATGGAGAAAACTTAGAGTGATAAGTTTTAAATTGAGAAGTTTAATGGAAAGAACAGTTTTGAGATCTGGAAGGTCAAGATCCACGATCTTCTTGTGCAACAAGGTGTGGTGAAGGTGCCTTTGGGAAAATCAAAGAAACTCGTGACCATTTCAGATGAAGAGTGGGAAGAGATCGATGCGAGAGCACTGAGTGTCATACATCTTTGTTTGGTCGATGATGTTATGTTCAACATTTTTATGGAGATGAAAGAAACTAGTTTGTGGATGAAGCTGGAAATCTTGTATAAGATGAAATCCTTGAGGAACATGATCTTCCTGAAAAGACAATTGTACAGTTTGTGCATGAAGGAAGGTACGAAAATATCATATCATTTAAATACTTTTAATATCTTTTAGTCCAGTTGACTAGCATGGAAGTGAAATTTGAATTTGGAGACAAGGAAATTACATTATTGTGTTATTTTCCCGAGTCATGGGATCACTTTGTTACCTCTATTAGTTTTAGTTCAATATAAAGTATTGAGTTTGATGTTATTGTTGGAGATTTACTGTCTGAGGAAAAAAGGAAGAAATCCAATTTAGAAACCTCTACATTTGAGGCAATGGTGGTCAGAGGAAGACCTAAATAAAGAGGACATGTTCATAGGGATTTCTCTTGGTCAAAGTCAAAGGGAAAGAAGAGCAAGCTTAAGTGATGGTTTTGTGGAAAATTTGGACACCTGAAGAAGGATTGTTGGAAGCGACAACAAGCCTCCAAAGAAGACCCTCCAAAAGAGACAAAGGAAGAAAACACAATTGAAATAGGTTTGGCAACAAGTTCAGGTATGGTTGATGAAGTTTTAACAATTGGTATTGTTTCACATTATGATCAACAATGGTTATTAGATTATGGTGCTTCAAATCACATGTGTCTTCATAGACACTGGTTTATTACTTACCAGTCTATAGATGATGGAATTGTTTACATGGGAAATGATATATCATGTAAAGTTGCGGGAATTGGTAGCATTCAAATTAAGATGTTTGATCGATCTTTTAAGATACTAACTCATGTGAGACATGTAATTAATCTTAGGAAGAACCTAATATCTTTGGGAGTCTTAAATACTGGAGGATATAAAAGTATTGTTCAAGGTGGAGTTATGAAAGTCTACAAAGGAATCCTACTGGTTGTGAAAGAAAAGAAGGTTGGAAACATGTTTATGTTAGAAGGAAGAACTGAGTCAGATCATGCGACAAATGTATCCTAGAATTACAGTGATTCTATTCGACTATGGAATTAACAGTTGGGCCATATGAGAGAAAAAGGATTGAAGGTATTATTTGATCGCAAGTTACTTCCTAGTCTAAAGTCTTTAAAGTTAGATTTCTGCAAGCACTGTATTTATGGAAAATAGAATAGGCAGAAGTTTAAAACTGGAAGACACACCAGTGAGGGAATCCTTGATTATATCCATTCTTATGTTTGGGGACTATTTCCTACTATTTCGTATGGAGGATCATCATACTTTTTTACTTTTATAGATGATTTCTCTAGGAAGGTGTGGATCTATATGTTGAAAAGAAAGGATGATGTATTTACTATTTTCAAGCAGTTTAGAGCTTTAGTGGAAAAGAGAACCGGTAGGTCCATTAAATGTTTAAGAACTGATAATGGTGGTGAATTTACATCAATGGAATTTGAAAACTATTGCAAGGAGTTTGGGATTGATAGGCATAAAACTACTACCTATACTCCTCAACAAAACGGAGTTGTTGAACGCATGAACATGACTCTTCTAGAGAGATCAAGGAGTATGCTTAGTAACACCAACTTGCAGCAGGAACTATGGGAAGAAGAAGTATCTATAGCTTGTTATCTGGTGAATGTATCACCATCAACAACAATAGAGTGCAATATTCTTGAAGAGGTATGGATAGGTCACCCTTGTAATTATTCTAATCTTGAAGTTTTTGGTTGTGAAGCATATGCTCTAATTTTGAAACATCAACGCTCTAAATTAGATCCAAAATAAATAAAAAATATTATCTTTATTGGATATGGTGATGGTATTAAGGGGTACAGGTTGTGGTATCCTACTTCCCACAAGATCATCATTAACAGAGATGTAATATTTGATGAATCATCTCTCATCAAATCAGATGTAGATGTTCAAATGAAATAGGCAGAAGTACCTAGGTATCAACAGATTCAGTTTGAAACTCATTCAACTACAGATGAGAGTGAACATGAACAAGCTTTTGAAGATGTTCATGAAGAGGTTTTTGTAGAGGAAAACATGGATGATGATGACAATCAACAGATTTTGGATGAGACACAAACTTCCCTAAGGAGGTATACACGAGTTAGAGTTCCTCCAAGAAGCTATGATGATTTTGTTTCAACAGTTTCTTTAAGTACTAATGATGACGAACCTTCGTGCTATCAGGAAGTTGTGGAGGGTTGTAACAGTGAAAAATGGAAAGAAGTAATGATGGATGAAATTAATGCTTTAGCGAAGAATGGTACATGGGACTTGGTAGAACTTCCAAGAGACAGGACAACTGTAGGTTGCAAGTGGTTCTACAAGATGAAGAAGGGTGTTGATGATAAGGTAGAGAGGTACAAAGCAAGGCTGGTTGTGAAAGGATATTCTCAGAAAGAAGGTATTGACTTTCATGATATTTTTTCACCAATTGTTAATATTGTTTCAATTCGAATTGTGTTAGCATTAGTTGCATCACTTGATTTGAAGTTGGAGTAGCTAGATGTTAACACTGATTTCTTACATTGAGATTTGGATGAGGATATTTACATGGAACAACCTGAAGGATTTGTTCAGAATTGCAACAAGAAATTTGTTTGCAGGCTCAAGAAATCATTGTATGGTCTGAGGCAGTCGCCCAGACAATGGTACAAGAAATTTGACTCTTTCATGATGAGCCAGAATTATACAAGGAGTGAGTATGATCAATGTGTTTACTTTAAGAAATTGAATAATGACATATTCATTATCTTAGCATTGCATGTTGACGATATGATTTTATAAGGAAAAATCATAACTGAGATCAGTAGGTTAAAGGATCAAATGTCTAGGATGTTTGATATGAAAGATCTAGGAGCAGCAAAGCAGATTTTGGGCATGGAGATATTCAAAGACATGAGGAATGGTAAGCTTTGGTTGTCACAATAGAAGTATGTCGAGAAAATAATTTTGAGGTTTGGTATGAATAGTGTGGAACGAGTTTCTATACCTTTCACTTCCCATTTTAATCTTTCTTCAAGTTTATGCCCTAGTACAAAAGAAGAAAAGGAACATATGTCTCGAATATTGTATGCTAATGCAATACGAAGCTTAATTTATGTGATGGTTAGTACAAGAACAGACATTTCACATGCAATTGGGGTTGTCAGCAGATATATGGAAAATCCAAGTAAAGAGCACTGGGTAGTAGTGAAATGGGTGCTTCGGTATCTGAGGGCCACAAGTGATTATTGTATCACCTATAACGGTGGTTGTGAGTTAGTCTATGGATATGTTGATTCTGATTTTGCAGGTGATTTGGACAAAATGAGGTCAACTTCAGGATATGTCTTTACTCTTGCAAGTGGAGCTATTAGTTGGATGTCAAAGCTATAGAGCATTGTTTCTTTATCTAGTACAGAAGAAAAATACATAGCTTCTTCAGATTCTTGCAAAGAGACAGTTTGGTTAAAAGGTTTGTTTGGTGAGTTTGGAAGGGTGCATAACAAAGTAAAGCTACTATGTGATAGTCAAAGTTCTATTCACTTGGCTAAAAATCCATCCTTCCATAGTAAAACTAAACATATTCCTATTAAGTACCATTTTTTAAGACATGTCACCGATGAACGTGGAGTTTCCCTTGAAAAGGTTCATACAAAAGAGAATTGCACAGACATGTTCACAAAACCAGTACTTTTAGAGAAGTTACAGAGGTGCTTAAATTCTCTTAGCTTGCAGAAAAGGTGATGAACAAAAGAAAGGAGCAAGGTATCAGATTAATTGTTTTCAAGGTGGAGATTGTAGGAATTTGGTAACAATGAATTCCTCCAAGAATGGATTTTGGATCCTATTATTTAGCACTGGTTGCAACTGAATAGACCAAGTTAGAATATGGATAGGAGTGCATTTAATAATCAATTTCTTATGTAACTATGTATGAAATGCTATAAATTCATGTATTCCCATAGAGGTAAGAAGGATATAAGTGGAGTGAGCAGGTGAGAAATTATTGAGAGCCTGCAAGGCTGCTGCAACCTTTCATGTTATGAACAAGAAGAAAATCGATACCTCTCCTTGGTGGACATAGCCCAAATTTGGGTGAACCACGTTAATCTCCGTGTTCATCATTTTAAATCTGGCATCTAATTTTCTGTTTATGTATTTTTCCACTGCATATTAGTTCTTTTATTCGTTTATGGTGGCTAATAGAGACAATAGAGGGAAGTCATGAGCGTGAGTTTTAGGATGGACTGGGAACATCTAGAATAATACGAGTTGCAGAAATTTGGAAGTAAAGAATAGGAGGTGTAGAAATTGGGAAGTAATTGTGATGTGCCACACCACGACTCCATCTCTTTTGGAAAGTACATAGAAACTGTTCTATGGTGTATTTTTGGTCAATAATTAAATGAAAATTCAACTCCTCGGTCAATATTGATAGTTGGTCATACACTCCATCGGTTATCTAGTAGCTATTGGCATAGCTTATTATACATCACACTCTACACTTTCCACACTGCCAACCAGACAGATAATGTTGATAGGAATTTTGTGCGGTATACGCTACGTTGAAAGAATAGTCACGAACCATGTGGATCACTGGCTAGCCTGACTATATATATATATATATATATATATATATATATATTTAGCGTCTCATATCTACTATATATATGCATGAAATTAGCTTCAGCTGCAATTCATTATATTGTATTGTATTGTATTGTATTGCAATTCCTATAAGGTGGTGGTAATATATAAATTAGTTTTCAATCTGTCTTAACATATCATAAATGAATATTTGTTTTCTTTGGTAAGTGCGGGATAAATGAATATTTGTTTGATTTGGTAAGTACGTGCAAGATAAATGAATATTTTTTTTCTTTGGTAAGTGCAGGAGTTACAGGTGTGACATTTGTGATCCAGAACCAATGTTCATACAATATGGGCGGCAGGAATTCCTGGTGGCGGGAAAGCGTTAGGACAGGGAGAAACATGGAGTGTTGACGTTCTCGCAGAAACAAGTGCTGGAAGGTTATATTGATGTACCGACTACTCCTTCGATGTAGTCGGTCAAGGCAAATGCAACACTTGTGACAGGGGCGGTTTTCTCAATTGCAAGGCTCAGGACAGCCTCCTACAACGCTTGTTGAATATACTCTCAATGTGGGAAACAATCGAGACACCTATGACATCTCTCTCATTGATGGTTTCAATCTCCCCCTCTCCATAACTCCCTCGAACTCGAGCTTCAAAACATCCACCTGTAGCAGCAACATAAATGTCATCTACCCTGCAGAATTGAAAGTGACTGATGGATGCAACAATGTCTGTGTTTCTTTCAATACCCCTCAATATTGCTGGATCGGGGACTACCTGAACAACTGCTCTCCTACCAACTATTCCAAAATCTTCCACACCACTAACTAGAGAGAAAATAATCGACGGGAGAGGTATGAATTGCTTTTTCCTTTTTTCAGATAATGTATGGAACGCGAATTTATACTGCTTGGCTATCTCAATGATGAATATCTTATCAGATATATAATAGGGAAGGAAAATAGGTTTTTCAATAGAATAGAAAACCATGATGACATTATAATCGTCCATTTTCTCCAGTACTCTTCTTCCCTTCAGAAAATCCCCTACTTCCAATGATATCCGCGAAGTGACATCCCCAAATAACAATTTCTTGAATTTAGATACAAAATTTGAATACACCTCATAAAAATGATGGCTGCCTCTTTGTTTCCATAGAGTTTGGTACCACATGGTCACAGGGTTGGCCTTTATTTTGATTCTTTGGGCAATTTTTAAACCCTCGAAAGTGTGACAATATGTGATGTCAAATATCAAATAGGATGACAAATAAAACCTTTTATTAGACTTGAAATTAGTCAATTGTGCATTGATTTCATTTGAAATTATCTTCTCCCAATCGAAGATAGCATTTCATGAACCACAAAATGAAATATATATAAGGCCAGTCAGGGAATTGTTTATGTAGAGTCTTGTCCAATAATTCGAGTGAATAATTAGGCAATCTATTTATAAGGATTCTTTAAAGAACTTACCTGAATTCTAGATATGTCCTCAAGCATTGACACAGGGTCATGCAATAATTCTTGAAGAAGATCTATTCCATTGTTCTTTCTTTTTAAGAAATTTCTATCTTCCTCCCCTTTACACACTAAGTTTGGCTCTGGTAATTTCAACATCTCTCTAAATATTGAAGGTGCCAACGAGATAGGGGAACCATTCTGCAATGTAGCGAATCTTTTGTTCTGAATAATATTATCGATGCACCAGGTGATGATATCCTTGCATTCAAAGACTTTTGGGACAGATCCTATGAGAACTATTCGTGAGGTCCACACTTTATTGTCATCTCTATCTAGCAAGTTTGAATAATACTAGTAGGAGCAGGACCAATGATAGTTATGATCTTCTGTAGCAAAGAGGTGCAAAGTATCTCCACAAAACGAATGTTTTCTCATGGTTTTCCCAACGAAGCTCACCAACTTTTCTTGAAATATAAACTTGCACAGTGAAATGAACTTGAGTTAGATTTATTTTTACGGAAATACTAACTTAAAATAAATATTACTAGCCTCGGTAATAGCATCACTAATTAACGACCACTTCAACAATAAATTTGGTAGTTGTATCCGTAGGGAATCAATAAATGTGACATCGAAAAATGTGAAGTGACAAGTAATGGAGGATACTTGGGGTTGGCGACTAGTATGAAAAGGCGGATACGTAAGTCCCAAGGTCCATAAGTCCAAAATTTTGAGTGTATGAAATGGCTAAGTATGGAGAGTATGGAGTTGACAATGGAGAGAATGGAGGTGCATTATCTAGATCGACAAGTCCGACAGTTTGAAATTCCAAAACAAAAAAACATTATAAGTGTTAGGAGGACTTATACATGGGTCAACGAAAGCTAATACAAGTGAGAGAGTCTGTGAGTCCGAAGTTCCATGAATGTGAAAACCAACTAAGTATGATAGTACCAAGAAAGGGGGAAAAGGAGGAAAAAAAAACGAGAAAGGGGAAAGTATAGAAGGGGGAAAAGAAGAGGAAATAAAATAAGTAGGAAAAAGAAAGAATAAGGAGGGGCAAAGCACAAAATGGGTTCAACAGACCCGTGCCTACACATTTTCAAGAAAAATGTCAGAGTATCGGAGGTGGCGCACTCACACCTTATTCATATGATAAATTTATGCTAATCATAAGAAATATAAAACAAAACATGAAAATAATTTCTTTTTTGACATTTGTATTCTTACATATCAATATGAGTATGAAAACGATACAAATATAACATAGCAACATTCAAAGATGAAAGAAAAACAATATGCAAATCAGAAATATGTATGCAAATTCAAGAAAAATGAAACTATACTAGCATGATATGCAAGATGCAACATATATACAAATGCAATGCAAGGTGAAAATGCCTACCCTACCTACTCTAATCTATGTTAGTTTATATGCTAGGTATAATCATATAACAAATAAATCCATCCTAGCATTGTACCAGAACATCTACCCTTGTGCTTCATCACAAACCAACATAAGGATAAGTCAAGCAAGAAAAGATCATGAGTTAGAGAAATCATGTAATGAGGTATCACAACCCTACCCTATCCATCCTAAGACAAGGCCAAGAAAATCAGATGAAGGCATATCCTCATCCTCAGCTACAAAGCTATCACAGACAGTTCTAGAAGAAGGAATGAGAAGGAACCCACTAAAGGTTCTATGGTTTTCTATGGGAGAAGAGAGTGCAAGGTAAGGGATGAAACCGATCCCTAAGAAAAAAACAATCTTCCAACCCAAGGTCTATTTTTCATGTGTCTAAAAACCCAAACCTCCAAAACAAACCACATTTTGAAAACAACTATGTCCCATAGGTAAGTGACTATCATCAGGAGAACTACCAACCATATCTATTATGAAAGAATAAGGTGAAAAAGGATAAGGCTTGGAAGTCTTGTCACAAAACTCCTACTTAGGGAAAATCGTGTCCTTACCCTCATCAAAATCAGAGCACAACGTTGGTTGAAAATCCTCTTCTTAGAGTATATCCAAGTGCTCAAAATAATATGTATCAAACCCCCCAAGGTATGACCATAAATCATCATGAGAATGCTACAACAAGTCATCCTTGGTTGGCTGAACAAATATGTAATCATGTCATATTGATGTTTCCAAACATTTGAAACAACAACAATCACATATGGTTGTTATAAAGGAAACAATTGAAAATGACCTTCAATATCATAAATGAGATCTCCGTCAGAACCAATAACATCCTATTTACGTCTCCCAACATGTATAAACTCATCAATATTATTAATCACATCATCAATTTTATTATAACATGAAGGGTCTAGTGCATCCAAGGGTTCCTCCAACACTTCCTCACTTTTTGAATCATAGAATAGAGCATCATTCTATTCTATTCATGGAAAGGAGTGTAACTTACCATGTTCTCTTCTCCATGTGCATGAGGCATGGAGGCTTGGATGACTTCATTTAAAAGATGAAGAAAACACCTACATTTCATCTTCATGAGGATCCTCGTTGTCGTCAATAGAGTCATGAGGTAATTCTTGCTCCTCTTTGAGGGATTGATAACCTTATTCATAAGCTACAAAATAATTATTAAACTTTTTCTTAAAATACTCATTTATTTTCAGTGCACCCCTTATGAATGCAACTTCTACCAAGACCTCTATTTATTTATGCAATGTTAACTACAAAATAATTATCAAACTTTTTGTTAAAAGACTCATTTTGTTTCATGAACTGATTCTCCTTTAAAAATTAAATAGGTTTTGTGATGAACGAAAAGAAGATTTTATAAAGAATTAGACTTAAGGATGAAGTCCTCGAGTTAACAAGAAAAATAATACCCCATCTATGTATCTTAAATATGACAAATAACCAACTCATGACAACATTCATGACAACATTGAATATGAATTTATCTTGTATCAAGAAGTAAAAGAAAATCACCATCATAATATCCTTTGGATTTAAGGGCTTTTGTGCAAAGGTAATGTGGTTGCTCAACTATTTTACAACTTCTTTCTCCATTCTTTGTTTTCTTTAGTTAAAAAGGGTCAACTTGATGAGAGGCTTCATAAGGAACAAGGGTTTATGTTATTAATGGTTTTCTTTTTTTTTTGTAAGTTAGGTGGTACCTTTCTATTTTCTATTTATATATGCAAGACAAGCTACATTAAAATATTTATACTTTGGCTTCAACCTGCCCGTAGGAAACCAGGTCTGTTGGCCGTCTAAGTTCTTTGAATGCTTGCCAAAATTGAAATTGTCTCTTTATCCTATATAGCGCATTAACTAGTTGTCCTACTACTTCACCTTGTTCAAGCTGATACCATAAAATAAGTTCTAGCTTATAACATAACATAAGATGCCATACTTCCAAAAAAAACAAGATCCTATGAAAACTATCCATCAAAAGATGAAATTGGGGCTGGATCCTTGGCATGTGATCCCGGCATGTCCACCTGTTGCAGCTGTTGAAGAAACTTCTCCATACGTTCCATCCTATCGTCCATTCTCTGAATGCGATCAGTTACTTGATATTGGGTAAGTTTAATA
>SNQJ01S0012511.1:18853-36759 GCA_010110895.2 Picea sitchensis
TTGTTTTGTTGTCAATGCAGATTCACATGGTAAAAGCTAATGTAAAAATGCCAATAACTCATTTACACCCTCATATGTCTAGCCATGCACTACTTCCAAGTTAATAATTTGAAGACTTTTTTTCCAAAGACTTAACTTGCAATTACCATACAAATATTTTAAAGCATCATCCATCAATTTGTTCCAATCAACATTGAGACCCTCATTGATAATTTTATCAACTTCAAACCCTTCGTCTACTATTTTTTCCTCTTCATCTATGTGTGGTTCCTCTTCATCTATGTTTGGTACTCTATTTGGTCCCTCTTCAATTACATTTGGTGTCTCTTCATCTCTCATGCTATGAAATTCTATAATATATGGATAAATATTTTCATCCCAAGGGCTTATAACACTATGCCTGCAATAAATCACAATTATTTTTTTCATCCTTCCACCATGAAAATCTTTACATGGACATGGATATCTCTCTGAATTTGAAATTGAATCTTTTAAATACTTGGTTGAGTTTTAATCATGTGTTCACTTATCATTCAAAAACTTAAATGACGAAGGAGATTTTAATGAAAGAATGTTGTAGCCATCATAAAGAATACAGATCAGAAAGTAAACATAAGGAACAACAAACCATAACAACAAGCTTGATAACGGAGTTCGACACAAGTTTTCCTATGTCTTTGGGCCTGTCTCAGTGGGGATGGATTTCCTATTAATATTCAATTCTTCAGAAGTACATCAGAAATGCATAAAATGGATTACAAACTAGTCATGATTGCTAGTTACAAAATGAAGAGAGAGGTCACAATCGCTAGTTTCAAGATGACCAAGAATTAAAATCAATCGTTTCACATAGAAAATGAAGAGGGAGGTGGTGATCGCTAGTTTCAAGATGGAATAGGAAACCCTAGAAGAATACGAGGTGTCAAACGACGACTCCATCTCGTCTAGAAAGTACAAGAGACTTGTGCTATGTTGTATTCGTGGTCAATCATTAAATGAAAATTCAATTCCTCAGTCAATCTTGATAGTTGATCATACACTCCATCGCTTATCTAGTACCTATTAGTGTGACTTATTATACATTACACTCTCTACTCTGTTTTTTTCTTCTTAAATTTACCATGTATTGTACACAATACTATTATGTGTTAGAAATAATAATGATCTCCTTTTACTAATTTATAATTTGTTATATCTTTATATTTTTGTTTGATAACAATCATATCTTTGTTATATTCATAATGATAACAATATCCATCCATTTAATAAAAAGAAATGCTATGCAAGGCTTTCAAAGTTAAACACAAGTGAGATTCTTTGATTTTAAGATTTCATAATTAAAAGAATAAGTATTTTCTTTTTATTTTAGTAAAATACTTGTATTATGAATTATATATATATATATATAATATTGATATATGGATAATTTTATGGAGTAGAGATGTAGGAGCAAGGAGAATGGTGGGTTAGCTCATTGTATGCCTTCTCACACAACTACTTTAGGTAGAGAACTTAGGTAAGTAACATAGGTAAGTTACACCTGATCGAATTACTTTTTTTTCATGGACTTAATCATGATAAGATTGTAATTTCATTGAAGCGACCTTCAAATCCTTTTGGAAAAGGATGATTACCTCACATCGTTGGAATTACAAACAAAATTCTCCATGCCCTTGCGTTATTTCTCATGTCACCTCAACCCTGTTACATTTGCTAGAACATTGGTTCAAAACAAAAACTTTATTTCCTCACTATATCCCTTTCACCTGACTACATTCTCCACTGAAAAACCCCCTGACCACCACTTTTATCTTTCGCCACTATCCATTCTCCACTGATAAACCCACTGGCCACGACTTTTATCCTTCACCACTATCCATTCTCCATTGACAAACCCCCTGACCACCATTAGAGATGTATACATAGTAATGAGGGGATAGTCTTGCTATTTCACCCACTTCATGTCTAAGATTGAAGTTAAGATTGAATTAATTAGTAGATCCACCTCTACCGCGATGAGTGACAAAGGGAGGGAGTCATAGCTCCATTGTGTGGGGTACCTTCTTGTTAGGTCTTATGCCAAGTGTCCATACTACTTATGCCTTCAAACACTAACTTTTTACTTATGCCTTCAAACAATAAAGGGAGGGAGTCATAGCTCCATTGTGTGGGGTACCTTATTGTCAGGTCTTATGCCAAGTGTCCACACTACTTATGCCTTCAAACAATAAATATTTTCTTAATTCAAACTTCATGGAAAATAACGGGTTGTGATGCCTCCCCCATTTTTCATTAAAGTGTCCCAGTGGAAAACCTATGGTCTCAATTTGCAAAATTATCAAGAGTGCTTAATTCAAACTTCATGGAAAATAACGGGTTGTGATGCCTCCCCAATTTTTCCTTAAAGTGTCCCAGTGGAAAACCTATGCTCTCAATTTGCAAACTTATCAAGAGTGCTTAATTCAAACTTCATGGAAAATAATGGGTTGTGATGCCTCCCCCATTTTTCCTTAAAGTGTCCCAGTGGAAAACCTATGGTCTCAATTTGCAAAATTATCAAGAGTGCTTAATTCAAACTTCATGGAAAATAACGGGTTGTGATGCCTCCCCCATTTTCCCTTAAAGTGTCCCAGTTGAAAACCTATTCTCTCAATTTGCAAACTTATCAAGAGTGCTTAATTCAAACTTCATGGAAAATAACGGGTTGTGATGCCTTCCCCATTTTTCCTTAAAGTGTCCTAGTGGAAAACCTATGGTCTCAATTTGCAAAATTATCAAGAGTGCTTAATTCAAACTTCATGGAAAATAATGGGTTGTGATGCCTCCCCCATTTTTCCTTAAAGTGTCCTATTGGAAAACCTATGCTCTCAATTTGCAAACTTATCAACAGTGGAGTTTAAGTGCCTTAGAACACGAGATAATTCACATTTTTCCAACCTATGCTCTCGATTTGAAAACTTATCAACAATGGAGTTTAAGTGCCTTGGAACACGAGGAAATTCACATTTTACAGAGCTTTTAGCCAATTTTTGAAATCTCATAACAATTTGTTTTAACGAGGGATCTATGGGGCTTGGAAATGAAAGAATATACTCAATTATAACCATTGAGTCACTAATCACCAAGATATGATGACTAATTGAGTCCCTAATCACTAAGATATGATGAAATCTATCATGCTTTAGAAGTGCTAACCCTTGGACTAGAGCTAGAGCCTTCACTTGTTTGCGGGTTGTTTCTCCAAATCGCTAGGCAAAGGTAATTTCTTGTTTTCCTCTATGATAAAAAATGATTATCCTTCACCACTCATCCTAGAAATATGAAAGAATCACTAGAGATTTGGAATATTTAAAAGTTCAATATGGTGTTTTATGTATTGCTAAACTAGTCTATGAAAAAAAAAGTGGTTGAAATCTACAAATTTTAACCAAATCATTTTGCAGAATTGTGCATTATTATATGTAATGAAAAGAAAAGAAAATATAAAGGAAAAAAGAGGAAGAGAGAGGAAGAGGAAGAGGATCCTATTAAATCGCATAAGGATGTCATACATACATACATATAAAGACCCCATGATGAATCATACTCGTTGATATTCCTTCTAAAAATTATACCCGTGAAGAGATAGTGTAGATTTGAAGCATTGTAACTATCATGAGAATCTCAACTTCAATCGCATGGCTCCCTATCATCCTTGTCTGATGGATATATTCTCCTCAAAAGGTAAATTTTCTAGTCTCCTTTCCGTTTCCATATCAATTTTATGTGTTTCCCTTCGTTTTTGTGCAGAATGTGGATGTATTTTTTGCTATTGCTGATGATGATAATCATGGTGTTGATAATGATATATTTCACTCGTACACTTGGGATATAGGCGATACATATTATATTGAGAACGAAATGAAACACACACACACACATATATAGTAGAGAGTACAACAATATAGTGAAACCCAATTTCTATTAATAAATAAAATAATAAAATATTGTAGAAGACAAACTGGCTAGACCTTAGAAGTTTAGGACACAAAAATCATAACAAAAGTGGAAAATATGGAGAAACGTGATGATTCAAAGGAAGAGGTGGGTGACCACTGATATCCACCTGGATCAGTACTCCCCCCTTAGGAATCAATGGTCCCCATTTTGTCAATTTCACTTAGGAGATGGGAAACTTTTGTTGAATCTAAACCTTGGTGAGACAGTTTCCTTATTGAAGTAGTGTTCCTTCTTTGACAACCTGATAGAGCTGTATGTTTTGTTGGTGGGTTTCCTTCATCGTAGTGTCCATGATCTGATCCATTAGAGATTGCATAATGCAGTCATGATTGAGTTATGTATGGGTCAATTTCTCATCCACCTCCAAGGTGTCCAACAAAGGTGGGAAATATGTTCGAAGCAACTCTACATTAAATATTGTGTGCAAGCCAAGGAAAGGAGGAAACACAATTTGAAATAATTATCACCCACAAGCTTTGTGATGGCGTAAGGCCCATATTGGAGTGGTATGAGATTCTCGTGGGGGCTTATAAGGTGTAATTTTTGAAAATGCAACCACACATTGTCACCAACTTGAAACTTGTGAGGAACCCAATATTAGTCATGTCATTTATTATGCTTGGCATTAGCTTTATCCAAGATATCATGAGCTTGTTATTGGAGGTGTTGGATCCATTCAAAAAATTTGGTTGTTATGTCTTCCTCAGTCTGAAAATGGGAGGACTCTGTCGAGGAAGATGGAATCGGTAGAGCTACATCAATGGGGGCCAATGGTTGGAACCCCAAAAATACTTGAAAATGGTTGTGGCCAATGGAGTTGTGGAGGGCTCTATTATAGCTATGTTGAACATGTAGAAGGATCTCATCATGTGCACATGGATTCTTGGAATATGCACAATCATTTTGTTGACCAGTTCTATTTTTCCATCTGTTTGGGGATGAAAGGAAATCGATTTGGTCATCTTGGTGTCCATTAGAGACCATAGGTTGAACCAAAAAGTATTAAGGAACCTGGTATACCTATCTAAAATAATGGTCCATGGTATCCCAAAATGAACCCAAACCTACCCAAAGAAGAGCCTAGCAATGACCTCAACTATGATACTCTTTTTACACAGTGTCAAAATGGCCATCTTAGAGAACCGATCAACAACCAAAAAAAAAAGAATGACCATGTTTGGTGGAGGGAGAACCTGACATGTAATCCATGGATACAGACTCCCAACGCTTGTCTAGGGCACGCAAAGGAGTGTAAAAAACCTACTTCTTGATGGATGGCTTAGCAATGGCATAGGAAATGAACAACCTGATATAT
Organism: Picea sitchensis; assembly: GCA_010110895.2. NCBI lineage: Eukaryota > Viridiplantae > Streptophyta > Pinopsida > Pinales > Pinaceae > Picea > Picea sitchensis. The sequence continues at coordinate 24,168 of SNQJ01S0012511.1, forward strand.
TGGCTGATGTATTGTTGAAGCTTTGGCCAATAGAAATGCTTCTGAAGTACTCCTACTATATTCTCCACACTGAAGTTCCCTACCACTCGATCGTAATGTGCCTCCAAAATTAGATTTGCACACTCTCTTGAAGGAACACAAATATGGGCTAGATATCACAAGAGCATGTAACATACCCAACATCCTGGCTGAGATACAACTATGATACCAATTTGTAATGTATCCAACATCCTATCTAGGTTCCATGCTCTGATACCAATCTATGACATCCATAGCTTATGGTTGAGAAATTCCACTCCAAAAATATAGTGCGTGTATTCTACACTATAACATTAATCTATGTAGAAACACGTGAGGTAACACACATGATCCCAAGCTAGATCGTGCACTCACAAATTTTTCTCTTCACACTAGTTATAATAGCATAATTAACCCATAATACAAATCCACGCGCAATCATTCAGAACACACTAATATATTGTGTGCACACTTTGAACACATGATTACTAATGTGTGCGCAAACACTCTAGTGTCACACACATATTTATTTCTTTTTGTGTGTGCAGACTGTTTTCCCGTGCGCACAACGATTCCATCCTCTTGCATGCACAAATTATTTCCCTACTCGCACGACAATTCTAGTCTTGCCTCAGAACTCATGACCACTATTACAAAGTTAAATAACATGAAACTCAATAACTATCATACTCTGCATGTGCGACAACAATTATTGAATAACAACATCATGGTTTACATGTGAAAACAACATTATACAAAATAATAGCAATTAATTATATGCAATGTCACATAGGAAATAAACCCATATCAGACATAGGTAAATAAGAACACAGTAAATTATGAAAACAGATAAAGAACACTTATCTTTTTATAAAGAGTCACCAAATGCGTGCAAATCTTAGACATTCGTCCCAGTCATAGACTTTGTTGCTCATATGCTTTCAGCAATCTAGGTCACCCCCAAGATGGGGCTTAAAATACACAAGGGAAAAAGGATTCATAATTCCAACCTAAGGTCTGATAATCAACCAAATTTATCAGTCCAAGGTGCCCAACTTCTGCAACTAGCTTAGAATCTCTCATTCCCCACATGCTTGTCCCACCCCAGGAAGTGTGCCCCTTCTTTGCTCAACAGTCTCTCTGCTGCCCCACTTCCCTTTATGGGATTTAGTAATAGGCTAGAAATCAAGTTTTAGAGCCCTATAACTAATGCCCAACACACCAGGGAACAATTCCTAGAAAATATCTCACCTGGAGAGAATGCTCACGGGCCTGACAACCTGCCTCCATGACAACAAATATCTTTCCTGGAGAGAATTCTCACGGTCTTGAAAACCTGAAAAGACTTTGGTTACAATATGGAAAAACCCCTTTACAATATATTCTCTACAGATAAGGTAATCATCGTTCTTCCCATTCAAATGCTTTGACTGATGATGAAAAATTATTCATCTCCCCAAAATACACTAAGGTTTGACCATATATATGCATGGTCATAACTGAACACTTGTCACCTTTAGACTTAGCTTTATCCACTTGGTTACTCATTCCCATCCCTTGGGAAATTAGGATAAATAAATATCCATAAATTATACTTTTTGGAAATATTAATAAAATATTCCCTTGGGCTCAAGCCCCTCTTTTCCCTTTTCGATGGAGTTTAGCCACCTGTCTCTTTTCGTCTGAGAGGTATGCATGCAAATATGCGATATTATTAATAACTTGAGTGTGATTACATTTTACAAGGATAGGCGCACAGACATATATATATGAATATGAGGTCGGAGAGCCTTTGTGGTTATTGGGCTGGTGAGAAAAAAGGTCAGTGCACCTATCCTTGTAAAATGTAATCAGACTCAAATTATTTCGGTTTGATGCACACTTTCAGGTAACCCTCATGCACTTACTTAGGTGCACGCAACACTATGGAAGGTCCACACCCTTCCCTTGATGCGCAATCCAAGTGCAACACTATGGAATGTGTACACTCTTTCTTTGGAAAACAATTCAGATGCACTACACAGGTGCACGGAAAACTAAACCAGCACTTGGTGCCAATGGCTCACCAACCTAGAAATGTACATTTACAATTTCAATTACGTGCAAAACTGAACCAACACTTGGTGTTAGTGAATCACCATCCTAAATGTACAATTACAATTTCATTTACAATTGGGTTCGGCTTTGGGATATTACAGGGTGCATCTTGGAGGTGGAAGTCTATAACTTTCTTTCCAGCATTCAATGTTTGATAAGTAGCAGAAACATCAAATTCATTGTTTTATAATTGTGGCCACTTGGAATTTTCATGCCCATGAGAGTTAATAATTGTGGTAAGTACCACAACTGAGTGTTGACTAAGGTAGCTTGCAATATGGTTGGTGCTACCCTTCTTGTACTTAATGTTCAAGTGGAATTGTTGCATGTATGTGGACCATTTCTGATGGTGGTCACTCTGTATATTTCCTTGTTTCTACATGAATTATAGAGGCTTGTGATCAATCTGTATGATCATTTCCTTTCCCAAAATATAATGTTTCCACTGTCGGCATGCCTGCTCAATGGATTACATCTCCTTGTCATAGGTGGGATATTTATGAACATCATCAAATAGTGTTTCACTATGATAGGATATTTTATGTCCCTACTGAGTGAGGAAAACATCGATAGCATAGTCAGAGGCATATGTATCGATATCAAATGGTTGTTAAAGGTCTGTAAATGTGAGTAATGGTGTGGAACAGAGGCGGTGTTTCAAATCCTAGAATTCTTTATGTTGTGATTTAGACCAGGAAAACTTAGCTTTAGATTCCCCCTTGGTAATTTTACTTAAGGGGAAAGAAATATGAGAGAACCCCAACATGAACCTACAATATATTTTGTCGAGGCCCAAGAAGTTGCAGACCTCTATCAGATTTGTCGGGGCTAGCCAATCGCAAATGACTTGGATCTTAGTTCGGTCCACATGCACCCCATTTTCATCCGTGATGTCTCTTAAGTATTGTATTATATTCATTCCAAATGAGCATTTCTCCATATTGATATATAACGTATGTTGTTGCAAGGTTCTCATGACATGTTGAATGTGTTGCAAGTACTCTTCCCAAGTCCATTTGAAGGTGAGCATTTCATCCAAATAGGTGACCACAAAAGTATTTGTGAATGGATAGAAGATATTATCCATCATCATCATGGGTGTCACTAGAGCATTAGTCAAGACAAAAGATAGGACCAACCACTCAAGATTCAAATAGGCCCTCTTTAGATTTGAAGGTTGTCATCCATACATCAGTTGGTTCTATAGGAATCTAGTGATAGGTGCCTAACTTTAGATCAATCTTACTAAACAATTTGGAACCCTTAAGTTGATCAATAAGGTCATCAATTCATGGGATCGGGTATCGGTTCTTGACAACTATTTTGTTTAGGGCTCTATAATCAATAAAGAGCTCCCATATCTCATCCTTCTTCTACACTAACATAATTTGGGTCCCACAAGGTGAGGAGCTCAATTGAATATGGCCCTTTTGGATGAGATCATGAATTTGATGCTTTATTTCATCATTCTCCATAAAGGAGTGTCTTTATATTTGACCATTAGGTAAGGGGGCACTAGGTATAAAATCAATGGGATTTTTTACCTCACAATGTAGAGGAACCCCTATGGTTCAAGTGAAGAGCTATTTCTACTCCTCTACAAGTTTGCAAACATAGGAGATTACTATAATGAAGAGACTATTGAAAATATTGTTGATTTACTGTGAAAATATCAAGATCTGTTTCCTACTACATTTTTCAAAGATGAAAGGGATTGTTGGAGAGTTAGGAGAGATGAAGATCCCTTTGAAACCATATGTCATCTCACATTGGTTAATTATTTACATTATTGATCGGTAATCCAATGATTTCTTTCTATGTTTGACTCCAAATAAATCCATTCACATAGATTGAATTGTACTAGTAGGGGTTATATGTGAATAATATATGGTTTATAGAATCAACAACAACAATAGAATTTGAGTTTGAGTTTTGGTTGAGTATTCAACTTTCATTTTCAATTTGGTTCTAATAAACATAATTCATATTTTAAGAATCTTCAGCATCAACATCTTCTTCACAACATCATTATTTTGTTATCATCATCAACATTCTAGTGATTTATGTGTTTCTGTTCACAATAATTCCACAATGCCATAAGAATTCTACAATGTTACCAGAAATACACAGAGGTGGTAGGAAATCCTGTAGGTGACGTATTTTATGACTCAAGATGACAAAAAAACAATGCATTCTCCTTCTAGTATTTCAGATGTATCTAAATCATTCATTTGATCTTTCATTCCATTCCAGATCTCATCAATTTTCAGAGCTGAAGAATTCATCTCTTTTGGTATGATTATTTACATTTATTTCTAGTTCTAGTTCATGCAACATAACATCATTTGGGATCATTTATGTAAGTATCAATTAAATTATCTTGAGGTAAATATCTTTTCTTACTTTTCTAGTTTATTGAATGCAAAGGAAATTTATTATTCAAACAACACTCTAAATATTTTTCATCGATCCTGAATTATCTCTTATGATTTCTCCTATCCCTATCCTATCATATCCTACCTACAATATCCTATCCTAATCTTATTCCTTTCCATTCCATATTATTTCATATCGTTGTTATTATAAACCTACCATTAACTGTGTTCATTCCTCTATAACATCTATGTTCTGAATTAACCCTTGGCACGTTAGTGTAATTTTTACATCATCATTTCTTGTCAATGTGATTTTAGCCACTCATTTGAATCGCTACAAGCATTCGATATGAGCTTTCCGATTTCAAAATCATTTCCATTTTACCTCATGATTTTTCAAACTTTGCATTTATCCAACCGATTAGCTGGTGAAGGACCGAAATAGTTATCCACTTCTCTCTGTTCATTAACCATTGTCAATTGTGTAAAAAGGTATGGGAAATCATGGGATTGATTGGCATGAATCCACATATCTTTAAGTAATGGAAGGTTTCCCTGAATACAAAACATGTGAAATTATGTTCATAGCCTTAGGTTGGCATGTTTTCTTTGCGAAATTTCAAGTACATGATGATTGGGTTTTCTTACAATTCATTCAAGGTTTTGATGGTAAGATAGCATGTGTTGGTGATATAATCATGATGGTATTGGAGAATACAGTGGCCAAAGCTACTGGATTTCCACAGGATAGAGACAAGTGGTTCAAAAATAAATCATTTGAGAAACATCTTTGCCCCCGATTTCTGAAAATTCCACATCAGGATGTCGATTGGACAAAGGGAGTGCCTTGTTCATGGGTCAAAGATGAATGGTGAAGTATTCTCTTCATTCATAAAAAATACCTAACGTGCGATGGAAGATATGGAACTATATTTCTCTATCACATCATACTATTTCTCCATTTCGACTCATATCTCAAGTTAAACTTTCCTTACTATATGTGGAGGAGTATATGTAAGATGTCCAGGAAAGTTTAGAAAAAACCTACAAACCCTCACAATAGTCTCTATAATTATGGTCTTATTGAAATTTTGATTGAAGAAGAATTAAAACGCAGAAATGAAACTTGGGTTAAATTCTTAAATCGGAATGGGTTTAGTCCTCAACATGATTTAGTAGTTAAAGAACTTAAGGAAGGGCAGAGTATTCCTCATCATCCTGAATAATAAATCGGCTCTCATAGAGTCGAAGGCTTCTCACATTCGAAAAATTCATGAAAGAGGAAATCCATAGACAATACTCTAGTAGTAGAGATTACATTCATACCAACAATTACTCAAAAAATCACAAGGAGAATGATGAAGACAACTCAACCACATATCGACCAGAAAAGTCATGTTCCTCAATGGAGTTTGACCAAGAAGAAATTAATTGATTTAGAGAATGAGCAAGGATATAAAAGGGAGATACCTAATGTTTTCATTGTACCGAAAAATATGAAGACTAAATATTCATATCTTATGGAATCCATGCCCTCAAAGCCAGGTAATCTTGAATTTGATTATAAATTTGAACATGGCCATTCTGCATTTGAAATTCATGATGATTATGTGACACAAGATACATCCTAGTAGCATCTTCAATTTCTATTGTTCATTATGTGTTTACTAAATTAAATAAAAAGAATACGACAATTAAGGAATTAAAAAAAGAACTTCAGAAGTATGTTATTCTAGATAGACATGTTAAGCCAGAAAATGACTGACTAAAGACACACAGTTTTAAGATTCAACATGAGAAAAAAAAATTACACAAGTTGGCCAAGAAATAGTGTAAGGAAGAAAATAAACACATTATTTATAACAAAATTTTGAAGAGGAGACTCAGAGAGGGGAGAGAGAGAGAAATATATTATTTGAATATTATGGTTAATGCTGCAAGGCTCTGTTGAGCATTGCATATAGTCATCAGTTTTGTCCAAGTTTTGAGGCATTATCAGAAGATTTATTTGCATGAGGACATGCAAACCATCCTACATGGGGGAGATTTTGGATTTCTATTTTGGAATAATTTGCATCACCAGTTGGCATCCTTTTTTACCAATCTTCCATATTCCTACACCCTATTTACCCATATTTATGCAAATAATGTTCCTAACAAGCTTACAGGTTAAATGTTGTTTATTTCTACAATTTCCTTTGTTTTTTGATGGTTTTGGAAGGTTTTGTATTGATATTTCTATGGATAGATACTTCTAGTATAGTTCATGTTGTGCCTGAAGGATTCCTTCCAACGCAGTTCAGTTCCTACTGCTCCAATTCAATTATGGTTGCCATAATCATTTATTCTCATACTTCCACAACTACTCTCCTACCAACTATTCCAAAATCTTCAAGGATCAGTGCCCACCGGCCTACAACTATGCAAAAGATGATGCCTCAAGCACGTTCACTTGTGCTTCTATTGCTAATTACAAAATTGTCTCCTGCCCTTGATGATCACGTAAAATCCTATCTAATATCATATTTAGAATAAGAATACCATGCTATTCACATAGCCAGTTCTATCCAAGAATATTTATATTATATTTATAATATAAATATCGACCACTTTCCTTTATACCTTTTTTTAGTTATCTATTTTTATGGTTAAGTGATAAGTACATACCATGTATTGTACACAATACTAATACTATTATGTGTTATAAATAATAATGATCTCCTTTTACTAATTTATAATTTGTTATATATTTATATTTTTGTTCGATAACAATCATATCATTGTTATATTCATAATGATAACAATATCCATCCATTTAATAAAATGAAAGGCTTTTCAAGGCTTTCAAAGTTAAACACAAATGCGATTGTTTGATTTTAAGATTTCATAATTAAAAGAATAAGTATTTTATTTTTATTTTAGTAAAATACTTGTATTATGAATAATAAATATATATAATATTGATATATGGAGAATTTTATGGAGTAGAGAAGTAGGAGCAAGGAGAATGGTGGGCTAGCTCATTGTATGCTTTCTCACACAACTATTTTAGGTAGAGAAATTAGGTAAGTAACATAGGTAAGTAACACACCTCATCGAATTCTTTTATTTTCATGGACTTAATCATGATAAGATTGTAATTTCACTAAAGCGACCTTCAAATCCTTTTGGAAAAGGATGATTACTTCACATCGTTGGAATTACAAACAAAATGTTCCATGCCCTTGCATTATTTCTCATGTCACCTCAATTCAGAATGATTGATAATTTCCTCCATACATGGAACCAATTCATCATGCCAAGAAAAACAAGCTTGCACATAGCAATTGCTCGTGTCCTCCACCCAAGGAAACACCGTAGAAGGAATGAAAAATTCTAGTGTTTTTGGGATGAAAATTGGGAGAGTTCTTCCTTTCCACAAAAAAAGAGAATAATAACACTACATGTGGTGTGCAACACCAGACCCATCCAAAACAAGAGCACGGTGAGAGGACAGAGTGCACAAGTAGCAGGAATATGAAAATAGCGAAAAGAAACCCTCGGGACGATAAACACTTCTACCCCGATGAAGCAAGAAAATAGATATTGGATGCATCTGTTGTCGTCCTCCATACTGGCTAGCACAAGGGGAAGAAGGGAGAAAACCAAATGAAAACACCCTTAATAGATTGTCCCAAATTCAGATTAATCTATCTATCTATTCTATTTTTTTTTAGGTCACGGTCAAGCTAGACACAAAATTGGTGTATGAGACCCCCTTGTTTGTGGGAAAAGGGACCCTCCTTGATAGCAGGAGGTATGAACCCGAACCCCCAAAAATGTTGCAACCATCACGCTGATGTGTGGGGTGACACTTGGCATGGGATTAGGACGTGTGGAACGAAGTGATGATGCCATCTCCTTTATCATGCACGCCATGGAATATAGTTCAAATGATGACTTAGTGGGGTGGAAGATCCACATTTTTTGTCTAGTGATGTGCATCCCAATTGTTTTCCTTTCTTCATGGCCTTAAGTAAATCTGGATGGAACCTGAAATCCCAATTGTCCCAAGGCCAAAATCCCTAGCTTCCTTAGCTTGGATATCATCTATCGCATTTTGGCGACAAAGGAAATGAATATAACTAACACTCCTAAAATGATTAGCTTCCTATTGAACCCATTGAAACATTTGTTGTTACAATGGCGCCCTGCAGGAAGAAGGGTAAACTAATCCTCTAATCACCAGCTCTAAGTCACCAATTAGAACAACATGAAGGGGTGGATTATTTTCCAAAATCTTGAGGCCCATGTAGGATGCATGCACCTCAGCTTGATTATTTGTCTCTCTTCCCAATCCCCAAGCATATGCAAAGAGATCATTTCCACCCGGATCATATGCAATCCCCCCCGCACCTGTCACCCCACACTCTTTGATAAAAAATAACATGTATTTACATGTACAAATCCATACTCATTAATTTGTACTACAAATGGTTCGATCCATTTACATTTTAATAATATAAGACTATTTTCACCATTATAAACTTAAATAATTTCTAAGATGAATCCAACATAAAATTTCATCTCTGTTTAAAGATGAAATTCAAGATTAACATTACAATCGCAATTTTCCCTTCCTTTGTGCTTTTCTTCCACTCTTAAATGACTACCATAGGCCCACATGCCATTGGAACACCAAAGCCATAAATGTGGAGATTGTGAAATCTAAATTTAATCCATTGTTATATCTGGACCTTTTTGTTTTAAGTCACTAATTACATCAACAATCCATTCATCAAAGTTTGGAAAAAAATACCTCCAATCAAATCATGACATCTATGCTTTTGAGGTTGGGGCATCTCTCTTTATTCTCTTCTTTGTATTTTCTACATATAATTTGAACATATAAGATAGTAAGAAAAATAATATAAATTTGTAAATGCAATTGAATAAATAATTTATCATGTAAAGAATATGTTCACCTTTGTCACTTATAGAAAGAATATGTGTTTTGAAAAACATAGGCATGTATCATAGTACTTTATTCATGTGATAGCTTGAGGTGGCACCCATTTCCTTTTAATAATTCACTTGCAAATATCTAATCTTATTCATCATCCCATACATGTCAATTCACATTTTAAAATACTTCATATATTTTGTGCAAAATCCCATGCCTTCTTGCATTGAAAATCCCTCGAACATGTTTCTTTCCAATTTTAACTGAGTATGAAAAATACTTTTCAAAACTTTCATGTATCGTCTTATAGGATCCATCCATCTCATTCTTACTAGACCATAATAATCCAATTCACATTCTAAATGTATCAAAAGATGCGTAGAAATATTAAAGTTTGTTGTTGGAATTTCCTATTCCAATAAAAAAACTACTTCAACAACCTCTTCCCTCAAACTATCAAAGTTTGAAGTATCTAATACATGTAAACTCACCATCTTTAATATTAGGTCGAACCTTATAATTTCCAATCTTGGCCCCTTTTCCAAGCTTGATATATTGACCACAATAGGTAAAATATCATCAATTATGAGATGAGAGTCATGGGTCTTGAGGTCCTTAAGCTATTAATGGAAATTTGGCTTCTAATGTTACTACTTACATATCTAGTGGGAAAGCAAGTCTTGGGCATCAACTTTAAGAATTGTGCACGTTGTTCCTTTTTCCACACATAAGGAAAAATACATTTTCTATATTTCTCACCATCGTATTTTTCAACCAGAGACTTCAATGAATATTTAGTTGTTGAATGTCTTAAATTGATGAAACGATATCGGAAGCACCATAAAGAGTTTCTATAATAGAATTAGCTATATTTTTCTTAAGTATGCATATAATTGATAGTACGCCTAAGGGCATATCCTTAAAGTATGACAACTTATAGAATATGCATAATCATTTTACACTAGTTTCATTACATGGATCATTTCAACTACCACATATGCCAGCACGTTCAATAAAAAACATTTTCTTGTGTTCATTCTCAATAATGTATTCACTTATTATTAGCAATGGTGCTTCACAATTCTCTTCATGACCACGGAAGCATGAATTTTGTCGACAATATGAATGATCCATTTTAAGGTAAGCATGATGTCCACTATAGACTTAGGCACACTACTTGAGTGCCTCATTGAATCCTCAAAGCTGCAAGTAGGACATCCATGGTATCCATGAATGGTGAGACTAGTTAGTGCACCAAAATGTAGGAAGATCATGAATTGAAAACAACAATGAAACCCTTAAAGTGAATTTCATTGAATCACCATCACATAGAAATTGAATTGCTTCAATTCCTTTCCATAATTCTATTATCTCATCATATAATGGCTCTAAATAAACATCAATTGTATCTAAATTCACACATTTATTTCCTAGTATAATCCATGATAGAATTAAAAATAAAATAAAATGACTGGCCAAGTTGACCATTTAGTAATTTGATATGAGAATGGGTTCACCCCATCTAGAGCCAAACCCAACCTTATATTACAAGGATCTTGGGAAACATTAAGCCATCTATGTCAAAATCCATCCACATTTTAAAATTAGGCACATGTCAATATTTTCCATCATTGCTTTTAATTTGGGCATGCCATTGCATAAGTTCACTAATGTCTTGGCACCTATACATTTGAAGGAATCGTGGGATTAGTGGAAAGTGGAAAATAACCTTTCTAGGAACTATAGTTGATTTCAACCCTTGGTCTACACCTTCCTTCTTGACATTTTGGACATTTAGTCTCAACTGCTATATTTTTTTGAAATAATACAAACCTATTCACATAAGTGTGGATGTTTTCATAGCCTAAGTCTATTTAAGTGATTGACATTTTACATTGATTTTTTTTTGTTGTCAATGCAGATTCACGTGGTAAACACGAATGTAAAAATTCCAATAACTTATTTACACCCTCAAATGTCTAGCCATGCATTACTTCCAAGTTAATAATTTGAAGATTTTTTTTCCAAAGACTTAACTTGCAAGTACCATACAAAGATTTTAAAGCATCATCCATCAACTTGTTCCAATCAACATTGAGACCCTCATTGAAAATTTTATCAACTTCAAACCCGTCATCTAATATTGTTTCATCTTGATCTGTGTTTGGTGCCTCTTCATATATGTTTGGTACTCTATTTGGTCCCTCTTCAATTATGTTTGGTGTCTCTTCATCTCTCATGCTATGCAATTCTATCATATATGGATAAATATTTTCAGCCCAAGGGCTTATAACATTATGCCCACAATAAATCATAATTATTTTTTTCACCCTTCCACCATGAAAATCTTTACATCGACATGGATATCTCTCTGATTTGATTTTAGGGGCTAAATTTCACTCATGGTCTAATTTTCCATGGCTTTTCCCCAAAAAATATTCGCTATTCTAAAAATGATTCGCCCAAATTCTATAGGATAAAATTATTTTACCTTAAAAATCGCCAAAATTTTATACAAACTATATAAAATCCTTAGAAATTTGAATATTTTTATAAAAATATTGCCAAACATTCTATAGTTGGAATATGAAGGGTTTGTAAGATTCGCCAAGGTTTCTACATTTTAAAACAAATTTCCATCCTTAAAATCATCCCCGTTGATAAGTAGCAGAAAAGTCGGAGTCATTGTTTTATAATTGTGGCCTTCTAGAGGTCTTGTGTCTATAGGAGTTAAGAAATGTGAAGAGTACCACAATCTGGGGCCGACGCAGGTTCCTTCAGGAAACAAGTTAACCACTGGAAGGAGATCATGGATTATTCTAAGAATGGAGTACCAATGTTTAATGGTCGGAATGGTTTAAAGTATGAGATGTGCAGAAGAAAGACAAAAGTATTTTTACAAGCACAAGGACATTATATTTGGCTATCAGTTGTTATAGGATATGATAGTTCAAAAAGGGCAAAGACTGCAAGCAAGAAGGAATTGAAGAATAACAAAATAGCAATGGATTTCATCTAGGAAGGATTACCTAATCCAGTAAGAGAAAAGGTTGGTAAATGTTCATTAGCCAAAGAACTTTGGGATAAGTTACATGACATATATTCTTCACCTATTGCAGATTCAAAAAATGCCAAAGAAGATGCATATACAGATCAAGAA
>SNQJ01S0012511.1:36769-82528 GCA_010110895.2 Picea sitchensis
ATTTAAATAATAAAGTGAAGTGATGAGTGTACTATAAGTCAAAGAGGATGCAAAAGAAATTATTTAAATAATAAAGTTAATGGAGAACTTACTAATTATGGAAAGTGGTTAAGTTAAGTAGACAAGTGGTTATAAGTGGGTTAAGATGGTTAGAAGGTAACCCCTTAAGGAAGATACATAAAAGTATAAATAAGAGGCATGGGTCTCTCATTAAAATCACACTTGAATATCATTGAATATCTATTTTTATGAAAGGTTATTTGGGAAGGTAATATTGATAGAGAAAAGTGCGGCAGAAAAAGTGCGACAGAAAAAGTGCGACACGAAAACTGTGGCCAAAAAATTGCAGCAGAAAAACTGTGGTAGGAAAAGTGTAGCAGGAAAAGTGCAGCAGAAAAAGTGCGGCAAAAAAATTGTAGCAGGAAAAGTGCGGCAGCAAAAGTGCGGCAGAAAAAGTGTGGCAAAAAAATTGTAGCAGAAAAAGTGTAGTAGAAAATGTGTGGCAGGAAACTACGGAAGAAAAAGTGCAGTAGGAAAAGTGCGACAGGAAAAATGTGGCAGAAAAAGTGCAGCAGAAAAATCGTGGTAGTGTATTCGCTGTAGAAAAACCGCGGCAACAGAATGCTACAAGAATAAAAAAAGGTATGGTTCTCATATGTGTAGTGTTGAATTTATGAATCAAGTTGAGGGTTTTCCTTGTAAATATGTTGGATTCCCTCTTGGGAGTTTATGGCTTGTTGTAGAGGTGATCTGAGGTAGATCTAATGAAGTGTAGTATTGGTTCATGTTTGAGGGATTTTGGTTGAGGTATGTTGGTGAAGTTATTGGTACAGATAGATGTTGTATAACAATGAAGTTCTAGCACATGGTCTGAGGTACAAACTTGTGGTATAGTGTTTGAGGTATATGTGATCATATCAGATTGGTTGATGAGTATACAATGACAGGTTTCTCAGTGACATATTCAGTTTCTACATTTGAGGTATATGTGATCAGATCAGATTGGTTGATGAGTATACAGTGACAGGTTTCTAAGTGACATATTCAGTTTCTACATTTGGCACTTATATTTCAGGGCGATTGGAAGAGGAAATTACAGGTGGTTGTAGTCGAAGAACATAGGGGGTTGTAGCTTTCTTCTAGTTGTAGCCAGAGAATTGGGGAGTTGGATCTTCCCTCAGGTTGTAGCCTGAGAAACTAGGGGGTTGGAGCCTCCTTCCAATTGCGACTGAAAAACAAAGGAAGTTAGTGCTTCCAATGAATGTAATTCTTAAATACATATAAGAAAAATCATTCTGTGGTTTTCTCCCACTTTCGGTTTCCACGTAAAAAAACTGGTGTACTATGTATCTGTATGATTTCTCATTTGTTCATTATTTATTTACTCTGGAACTATTGGATGATAATGCTACATTGATATAACACTTGCATTTTGTGGTTAAAAATGATTGAATTGCTCTATTAATTATTCACTCCCCCTCATAGTAATCCAACAGCCTTCACCATGACTTAGATTTTCTCTGGTAATCATGCAAACTCAAACAACCCACTGTCAACCTGCTCTGATACAACCTGATCCAAAATTGAATCTTTTAAAGACTTGGTTGAGTTTTAAGAATGTGTTAACTTATCATTCAAAAACTTAAATGAGGAAGGAGATTTTAATGGAATAATGTTGCAACCATCATAAACAATACAGATCAGAAAGTAAACATAAGGAACAACAAACCATAATAGCAAGCTTAATAACAAAGTTCGACACAAGTTTTCCTAGGTCTCCGGGCCTATCTCAGTGGGGATGAATTTCTTATTAATATTCAATGATTCAAAAGTACATCATAAATGCATCCAATGGATTAAAAACTAGTCTTGTTGTGTTCTACTTGACCTCAAAAATCCAACACAACTGAAGTCACTGAAAAAGGTTGAGCGTAGCTCCCGGAAATGGCCTCCAAAGTTCGCTTCCTCAATGGCTTCCCTGCATAAAAATGGCTTGATATTCATAATTTATTCATCATTTTGTTGTCTCTAAACTTGAAAAACACTCAATCATGCCTTTATTATATATAATTTGAGTTGGGGTTCAAATTCCCAACTTCCCCCTCTTTTTGGGATTTTTTTGGGCTCAGATCCCATTTTCTAGGAAAAAATCCACTAAAATCAGGCCTAGATTTGACCAAATCCACCAAATTTAGCCTAAAAGGCCCAACCCCCAAATCTTGAGCCCCTGGTCGTATGGTGTCCCTTGTGAATAGGGCCCTAAAAATTAGACCTAGACAACATTGGGAAAATTCAGGCTTCCACGTGGCGCCCTCTAAATGGGCCAAGTGTCACCCCCTGATTGGCCTGAGCCACATCAACATGCCCAGTCAACATCCCAAGTCAACATTTGTACTTCCATATGACCTACCCAGTTAGTTGCCATGTTAGCATCTATACTTCCATGTCACCCTGCCACATCAACATCCATACTGCCACGTCACCTCATGCCCATTTAGCTGCCACGTTAGCATTCGTACTACCAAGCCACCCTGCCACGTCAACATCTGTACTGCCACATCACTACCCAGCCCCTTGCCATGTGTCATCTATATGGCTTCCATGTCAACATTCTGTAGAGATACGTGAGCATCTGTACAGTGCCACGTGTCACGTCCGTACAATGCCATGTGTCAATTTTTTTTTATTGGTCCACATTAGCCCCTAAAAATGCCAAAAATGAGTGACACGTGTTACCTCCTAGTGCTGCCACATGTCATGATGACATCATCATGATGTACTACTAACATCATCATGACACATTGCTGATGTAATGATGATGTTAGCATTGACTTTGACATATTGACTTTAACTTTTTTGCTTGTTTAGGAAATCGATTAGAATGCGATAACTTTCGCATACGGTGTCCATTTTCGGAAAAAATATATATGCTCATAATCGGTGCGACGAGCCCAATGCAATGGCATTGGTTTTGTCCAATTATGGAAACTTTGATTTTTAGGCCTTCTTGGATCCATTTGGATCACTCTCCAATTCCTTCTCATTGGCTATACTCTCATCATGTGCATGGTATTCATTGGTTGTCAATATTTGGCATTGACTCATCTACGATGTTCTACAGCTAATTATGAATATCATATGTTAATTAATCAAATATTGACTAATTTAGATATTACAAGGGCTAAGACCCTATATGCATTTGAAATATCGCCAATTGTTGCATATGGATATCCTTGGTGGGCTTAGTTTGTATTACAGAGTCACAATCCCCAAATCACCATTTTCACTATCACAGACCCAAAATTCATATTAGCACTTGAGCTAGAGTAAGATAATTAGTTGTTGATCTTCAACCAAAAAATAAAACTCAATCGACATATTGTTTACATTAAGCTTCCAAATTCCTTTGTTTTATTATGTTGAATAGTCTCCATAAAACAATTGTAGGTTACAAATGATTAAGAAGCAAGAAAACATGAGAGAATCACTAGCCAAAGAAACTTCACAATCAAGTCTAAAACTTTACTTGACCTAACACAAAATTAATCCAATGGATAACTAGGCCCAAGAGGTAATGATAGAGAATGGTAATTGTATGTGCACTTACATCACTTTCAAAAGAAAAAAAATAGTAATCACAAAGTTCAAGTTTACGTTTACCTTTAATAAATTCAAAAAAAGAGTGAAAACATTGGATAAATGCATTAAGTCACCAATGTAATTTTATCCATGACCATTAGTTAAAAATGTAGTTTGTTTTTTCCTAACAAAATAGTATAGGGAACCGAAATTGTAGGAAAGAGTGCACCTCTTATCAATACAACTTCTATGGCCTTCAACCCAAAAATATAGTCCTAAATGGTTTAGCAAAGTGAAGGATTCTATTTCTTTGTGCCATGTTAGCTACAAAATAATTGTCAAACTTCTTGTCAAAAGACTCATTTCTTTTCATTAACTAGTTTCTATCTAAGAATTAAATAGTTTTTATGATGCATGGAAGGGAGATTTTGCACACTATTAAAGTTAAGGATGAAGTCCTCCACTTAATAAGAAAAATAATGTCCCATCTGTGTCTCTTAAATAGGACATGTAAATAACTCATGACAACATTGCATATGAATTTTTCTTGGTTATTTCAAGAAGTAAAATAAATTCATTGTCATAATGTCCTTTGGATTTTAAGGCTTTTGTTCATTGGTAATGCCATTGTACTAGTGAGCAGTGTCACAACCCAATTTTTTTACAACTTTAACAAGTGCATTGCAAGGATTTTCTTCTTTATTTGTAATCTTGTTGTAAATGCTTATGAAGTTTTTTTTGGTTCAAAAGGGTGGACTTGATAAGAGGTTTTATTAAGGAACAAGGGTCTATGTTATCAATGGTTTGTTCATAGTGGCACCTGAGAGTCAAAACAAAGATACATATGTGGTAGCAAGAAAGGTTACGGACCAAAATAGTGGATCTACAAAGATACATATGTGATTTGAATCTTTATGGTAGTTAGTGTCGTTTGTTTTTTTTATTCATGCTTCTTTTCTGGAAATCCTAAAAAAATTATAGCTCAATATGAGGGAGATGTGTAATTCCTTCCATACTCAATTTGAAGTTCTCTTGTAGGATTTAAAAAAAATATTAATAACAAAAAAAATATTTAAATATCTCCCATAAATAAAATATTTCAATGTCCACCTTCAATTAAATATTTTTATATTAACTTTATATACAAATATATTTAATTGAAAGTAAAAAATAATTAATATCTCAACAAGTGCTTTCCACATGAGTATAAGGGAGATGTGTAATTATTTGAGCTCTTAACATGGAGTTGACATGTGTAATTTAAAAAAATATTAATAACAAAGAAATATTTCAATACAAAGCATAAACCCACATTAAATCACAATTTCAAAATATGTGTTACAATACCAATCTTCTTAATATTATAACTCATCAAAATTATGGTGATTTAGGAACACTTATCTTAAAGTTTTTCTAACATAGAAACAAAATTCTAAAGCAAGGGTTTATAATGCACTAAAATTGTGAAGGAGATGTGTAATTCCTTCCATATTCAAGATGGACTTTATACATGCCATATAAATCGAAAATTAAGATGAGTTTACGCGACTTGGTTAAAATGTTTCTAAATCACACTCAATATAATGGAGATTTGTGATTTTTCAATACTCGACATAAAGTTAACACTTTGCATTTAAATATATATAAAACGAAAAATATTTCCATATGACATCATTAAAATATTTCAATTCTATTTTAATTTTCTCCTAACAAACTATGTAAATTCATCTTAACTCATTACGATCAAATCTCTTTAAATACAAATATTTATTGAAATACAACCATACAAGAGCATATGAAAGTTTCCAATGAATCACTTCAAATATAACCATACAAGAGAATATGAAAGTTTTCAATGAATCGTATTTGTCATGCAAATTTCCATGTACTAGAAATTAAAATCAAAATCCATCATCCCATACAGAAAAGGAAGGGAGAGGTCACGATCGCTAGTTTCAAGATGGACCAAGAATTAAAATCAATCCTTTCACATAGAAAGTGAAGAGGGAGGTGGTGATTGTTAGTTTCAAGACGGACCAGGAAACCCTAGAAGAATACGAGGAGCTAAATAAATTGTTCATACAAAAAGCGAGGGAGGGAGGGAGGGAGGGAGAGAAGGAACATCTAGAAGAATAGGAGGTGTGGAAATTGGGAAGTAATTGTGATGTGCCACACTACGATTCTATTTCTTTTGGCAAATACTTAGAAACTAGGTTATTGTTGATTAATCATTAAATGAAAACTATTAGAAGAAAGAGAGTACTGGAAAAATGTTTGTATATTTTATAGTTTTTATTCCATTTAAAATGTTTAAAAAAAAAATTAAGTAATTAATTAATTAATGTTTCTATTATTATACCTCCCCCAATGTTATTGTAATAAACATTTCTTGTTTTTTTAATGTATACTGTCAAAAGTGAGGCCCATCTTACAAAATTCTTGTGGTAGATATAACGCATGCCAATGCCATACTTGTTTATAATAAATATAGACCATTTTTCTTTATACCATTTTCCAATTATCTATTTTTATTGTTAACTGATGAATACATAACATATATATTGTACAAAATACTAGTATGTGTTAGAGGTAATAATGATCTCCTACTCATTTATAATTTGTTATATTTATATATTTTTGCTTCATAATAAATAATTTATATTATAATAAACAATTTATTTAAAATATTATTATAATTTTTTTTGGTAAATTTAAATTTATATATTTATAATAATTATATATTAAATTTACACACTTTTTTTGTTCTTTTTATTTTATTTTTTTAATTCTATTTAAGTTGTTCATATATTTATACAATTTTTATTAATTATTTTCTAAATTTTCTAAATTATATAGTTTATTTAATTTTTTATTTAAAATTTAATGTTTATGTTCCATTTTTATATATTTTTATATATAAAATAAAGTAATTTGATATGTATCTTATTTCTATTATTTATAATATAAATATAGCATTTATTTTCTATTGTTTTTCATTTATCTATTTTAAATAATATAAATATAGCATTTATTTTCTATTGTTTTTCATTTATCTATTTTTATTGTTAAGTTATGAGTACACAGCATAAACAATACTCTTATGTGTCACAAGTAATAATGGCATAGATCTCATTCTACTACTCTATAATGTCTTACATTTATAATTTTTGTTTATATAATTATTAAACTGAAAATTTATATTATAAGAAATATTTAAAAATAAAATTGTTATGACTTTTTTTTTTTAATGATAATTTAAATTTACATATTTAAAATACGTTATCATATTTATAAAAATTATATATCACGTTCATATATAATTTTCACTGAATAAAAACAACACAATTTAATGCCCTACACAATTGACAATTGATATTAGAGATTTATACATAGTAATGAGGGGATAGTCTTGCTATTTCACCCGCTTCATGTCTAAGATTGAAGTTAATACCAAATGCACTCACTAATTAGTAGATCCACCTCTACCGCGATGAGTGACAAAGGGAGGAAGTCATAGCTCCATTGTGCGGGGTACCTTCTTGTCATGTATTATGCAAGCGTCTATACTACTTATGTCTTCAAACACAAACTTTTTACTTATGCCTTCAAACAACAAAAGGAGGGAGTCATAGCTCCATTGTGTGGGGTACCTTCTTGTCAGGTCTTATGCCAAGTGCCCATACTACTTATGCCTTCAAACACTAAATTTTTACTTATGCCTTGAAACAATAAATATTTGATTCATTCAAACTTCATGGAAAATAACGGGTTGTGATGCCTCCCCCATTTTTCCTTAAAGTGTCCTAGTGGAAAAACTACGCTCTCAATTTGCAAACTTATAAAGAGTGGTTAATTCAAGCTTCATGGAAAATAACGGATTATGATGCCTCCCCCATTTTTCCTTAAAGTGTCCCATTGGAAAACCTATGCTCTCAATTTGCAAACTTATCAACAATGGAGTTTAAGTGCCTTAGGACATGAGAAAAATCACATTTTTCCAACCTATGCTCTTAATT
Source organism: Picea sitchensis (assembly GCA_010110895.2). Classification (NCBI taxonomy): domain Eukaryota; kingdom Viridiplantae; phylum Streptophyta; class Pinopsida; order Pinales; family Pinaceae; genus Picea; species Picea sitchensis. The sequence continues at coordinate 44,365 of SNQJ01S0012511.1, forward strand.
TGCAAACTTATCAACATTGGAGTTTAAGGTTTAAGTGCCTTAGAACACGAGAAAATTCACATTTTACAGAGCTTTTGGCAATTTTTGAACTCTCATAACAATTTGTTTTAATGAGGGATCTAAGGGGCTTGGAAATGAAAGAATATACTCAATTATAACCATTGAGTCCCTAATCACCAAGATATGATGACTAATTGAGTCCCTAATCAACAAGATATGTTGAAATCCTTCATGCTCTAGAAGTGTTAACCCTTGGACTAGAGCTAGAGCCTTCACTTATTTGTGGGTTGTTTCTCCAAATCGCTAGGCAAAGGTAATTTCTTGTTTTCTTCTATGATAAAACATGATTATCCTTCACTACCCATCCTAGAAAGATGAAAGAATCACTAGAGCTTTGGAATATTAAAATTTTTAAGATGGTGGTTTATGTATTGCTCAACTAGTCTATGAAAAAAATGTGGTTGAAATCTACAAATTTTAACCAAATCGTTTTGCAAAATTGTGCATTATTATATGTAATGAAAAGAAAACAAAATCTAGAGGAAAAAAGAGGAAGATAGAGGAAGAGGAAGAGGATCCTATTAAATTGCATAAGGATTTCATACATACATATATAGACCCCATGATGGATCATATTCGTTGATATTCCTTCTAAAAATTATACCTATGAAGAGATACTGTAGATTTGAAGCATTGTAACTATCATGAGAAGCTCAAATTCAATCACATGGTGCCCTAGCATCCTTGTGTGATGGATATATTCTCGTCAAAAGGTAAATTTTCTAGTCTCCTCTCTGTTGCCATATCAATTTTATGTGTTTCCCTTCGTTTATGTGCACAATGTGGATGTAATTTTTGCTGATGACAATGATGATAATCATGGTGATGATAATGATCTATTTCACTCATACACTTGGGATATAGGTGATCCAGATTATATTGAGAAGGAAATGAAACACACACATAGATATAGTAGAGAGTACAACAATATAGTGAAACCCAATTTCTATTAATAAATAAAATAATAGAATATTGTAGAAGACAAACTTGCTATACCTTGGAAGTTTAGGACTCGAAAATCATAACAAAAATGGAAAATATGAAGAACCATGATGAGTCAATGGAAGAGGTGGGTGGCCACTGATATCCACCTGGACTAGTAATCCCCCCTTAAGAACCAATGGTCCCCATTATGTCAATTTCCCTTCGGAGATGGGGAACTTTTGTTGAATCTGAACCTTGGTGAGACACTTTCCTTATTGAAGTAGTTTTCCTTCTTTGACAACTTGATAGAGTTGTATGTTTTGTTGGTGGGTTTCCTTCATCGTAGTGTTCATGATCCGATCCATTAGAGCTTGCATAATGCAGTCGTGATTGAGTTATGCAGGGGTCAATTTCTCAGCCACCTCTAAGGTGTCCAACAAAGGTGGGAAATATGATCGAAGCAACTCTACATTAAATACTATGTGCAAGCCAAGGAAAGGAGGAATACACAATTCGAAATAATTATCACCCACAACCTTTATGATGGTGTAAGGCCCATATCAGGGTGGTATGAGCTTCTCGTGGGGGCCTATAAGGTGTTTTTTTCACAAATGCAACCACACCTTGTCACCAACCTGAAACTTGTGAGGAACCCGATCTTGGTCATGTCGTTGTTTATACTTGGCATTAGCTTTATCCAAGATATCATGAGCTTGTTATTGGAGGTGTCGGATCCATTCAACAAATTTGGTTGTTATGTCTTCCTCAGTCTGAACATGGGGTGAGTTTGTCAAGGAAGATGGAATCAATAAAGCTACATCAATGGGGGCCAATTGTTGGAACCCCAAGCACACCTGAAAATGGTTGTAGCCAATGGAGTTGTGGAGGGCTCCGTTATAGCTATGTTGAACATATGGAAGGCTCTCATCCCATGCACGTGGATTCTTGGAATATGCACAATAATTTTTTTGACTAGTTCTATTTTTTCATCTGTTTGGGGATGAAACGAAATCGATTTAGTCATCTTGGTGTCCATTAGAGACAATAGGTTGAACCAGAAAGTACTAAGGAACCTGCTATCCCTATCTAAAATAATGGTCCATGGTATCCCAAAATGAACCCAAACCTGCTCAAAGAAGAGCCTAATAGTGGCCTCAACTATGATACTCTTTTTACACGGTGTCAAAATGGCCATCTTAAAGAACTGATCGACAACCAAAAAAACAAAATCATGACCACGTTTGGTGGAGGGAGAACCTAACATGTAATCCATGTATACAGACTCCCAAGGCATGTTTAGGGAATGCAAAGGAGTGTACAAAACATGTTTTTTTATGGATGCCTTAGCGATGGCATAGGCAATGCACAACTTGATATATTGTACGATGTCTTGTCGAAGCTTTGGCCAGTAGAAATGATTCCGAAGTACTGCTACTATATTCTCCACACTAAAGTTCCCTACCACTCGACCATAATGTGCCTCCAAAATTTGGTTTGCGCACTCTCTTGAAGGAACACAAATATGGCCTAGATATCACAAGAGCATGTAACATACCCAGCCTTCTAGCTGGGATACAACTATGATACCAATTTGTAACGTACCCAGCCTCCTATCTAGGTACCACACTCTGATGCCAATCTATGACATCCCCAACTTACAGTTGAGAAATGCCACTCCAAAAATATAGTGCACAGATTCTACACTATAACATTAATCCACATAGAAAGATGTGAGGTAACACACATGATCCCAAGTTGGATCGTGCCCTGACAAATTTTCCTCTTCACACTAGTTATAACAACAGAATTAACACATAATACAAATACACGCATAATCATTCAGAGCACACTAATATACTACGTGCACACTTTGAAAACATGATTAATATTGTGCACGCAACCACTATAGTTTCACACAAAGATTCAGTTCTTTTTGTGCATGTGGATTGTTTTCCCATGCACACAATGATTCCAACCTCTTGAATGCACAGATTATTTCCCTGCGTGGACAATAATTCTAGCATTTACTCAGAACTCATGACCAATATTACAAAGTTAAATAACAAGAAACTCAATAAATATCATACTCTGCATGTGCAACAAAATTTATTGAATAACAACATCGTGCTTTACATGTGCAAACAACATTATACAAAATAATCACAATCAATTATATGCAATGTCATAAAGGAAATAAACCCGTATCATACATAGGTAAATAAGAGCACAGTAAATTAGACAAGCAGATAAATAACACTTATATTTTTAAAGAGTCACCAAATGCGTGCAGAGCTTAGACGTTCGTCCCAACCATAAAATCTATTGCTCATATACTTTCAACAATCTAGATCACCCCCAAGTTGGGGATTAAAATACACTAGGGAAAAAAGATTCATAATGCCAGGCTAAGGTTTGATAATCAACAAAATTGCTCTTTCCAAGGTGTCCAACTATTGCAACTAGCCTACAATCTCTCATTCCCCACATGCTTGTCCCACCCCAGGAAGTGTGCCCCTTCTATGCTCAACAATCCCTTTCATGGGATTTAGTAATCGGTCAGACAGGAAGTCTCAGAGCCCTATAACTAATTCTCAGCATACCAGGGAACAATTTCTAGAAAATATATCACCTGGAGAGAATGATCATGGGCCTGAGAACCCACCTCTTTCACAACGAATCTCTCACTTGGAGAGAATGCTCACGAGCTCGACAACCCGCCTCTTCAACAACAAAGACTCTGGTTACAATATGGAAAAAACCCTTTAGAATATTTTCTCTACAGATAAGGTAATCGTCATTCTTCCCATTCAAATGCTTTGACCGATGATGAAAAATGGTTCCTCCCCCCAAAATACACTAAGGCTTGACCATATATTGCATGGTCATAACTGGACACTTGTTACCTTTGTTTATCCACTTTGTTCCCATCCCTTGGGAACTTAGGATAAATAAATATCCATAAATTATACTTTTTGGAAATATTAATAAAATATTCCCTTGGTCTCAAGCCCCTCTTTTCCTTTTTCATTGGAGTTTAGCCACCCGTCTCTTTTCGTCTGAGAGGTCTGTGTGCAACGATGTGATATTATTAATAATTTTAGTGTGATTACATTTTACAAGGATAGACGCACTGGCCTTTTTGCTCACAAGCCCAATAACCACACAGGCTCTCTGGCCTATATATATATGAGGCTGGAGAGCTTGTGTGGTTATTGGGCCGGTGAGAAAAAATGTCAGTGCACCTATTCTTGTAAAATGTAATCACACTCAAATTAATTCGGTCTGATGCAACTTCCAGGTAACCCTCATGCACTTACTTAGGTGCACACAACACTATGGAAGGTGCACACCCTTCCCTTGATGCACAATCCATGCGCACTAACTCAAGTGCACACAACAATATGGAATGTGCACATTCTTTCTTTGGAAAACAATTTAGATGCACTACTCAGGTTGTTAAGCCCTAAATAGTGGCTCATTACCCCTTAATTAGGGCATATTATATTAGTAATGTTGTTTTATTTATGTCGGATTTAGTCCATTAGTTATAATTATACCTCCTAGTCGCCTATATATACCAAGGAGACATTTTCATTTTGAATCATCTTGTAATTGTACATTTATGTGGGCATAAGGAGGTTTCCCCCTCGAAGAGGCTTATTATCTGATTTTCTCTCTTTTTCAAGGCATTGAGTACTTAGTCTGAGGTTTTTCTATGCTATATTGATATTTGGTTCTTAACATATGGTATCAGAGCTCAAGGTCTTGGGGTTTCACTGCTACATCTAAGAAACCTTGGTATTTTTGCTATAAATTGTTTTCTACAACATTTCATAAGGAACGGCTTGGAAGATATTTAGTAGACGGATCAAGGTATGTTGGGTTAAAATTTCATCTCCTGAGGCCTTATACTTTCAGAGATACATCTTGTGCAAGATAGGGTTCTGGAATCATCCTGAACTGAGTCATTGCAGAATTTTTGCTATAAATTGTTTTCTGTAACATTGCAGACCCTGAACTTCGGAGGCTATTTACAAAAAATTGTAAGGTATCTGTGGTAAAAATTTCAGCTTCTGGATCATCTTAAATTTGTAGATACACCCTGTGGAAGATAGGGTATCTGACTAGTCTCAAGAAGGTGTTCCAGGTAAAACAATCATAACTTCTTCCTAGAGTATCCAAATTGAGTGAGTCTAGTTTCATTGGATAGTGGACGGCCTGTAGTATTTTTGGTATGAGTTTCAGAATTTTATATAATTTATTTTGTGCGGGGCATGCTATACAAGTGATATTTCCTGGAAAGGACAAAAATCAGCAAGTTGTGGGGAAGTTACCGTAAATTACACTTGGCACATCCAATTTTGATCAGACCCGTGGAATTGCAGAGGAGAAATATCAGAGAACTACAAAAAAAAAAGTTCATACCCAGAAAGGATGAAACTTTGGAGATACAGCAAAAGAAATATTGTCTAGCAGAACCACCTCAAAATCAAGGTTCAAAACTGATACTTGGCCAACATGCCACCCAAAAAGGGAACTTCTACACCAAATAAGCCTCCAGAAAATCCTAATTGGACTCTTGATGAAGGCGAAGAAATGCATAGGGACATAAATGATTTACAAAAGAAGACAGTAACAAAAGATGAACTACAAGAGATGGAAGCTAAGTTGGAGGCAATAAATACTAAGATGGATGGTTTAAAAGAGGAGATCATGGAAGGATTGAAAAATTTGGAGATCATGGAAGGATTGAAAATTTTGTAATAGAGAGGACACTTGAAAGTGAAAAATGTATCCCATGAAATTCATGATGAGGGGCCAATAAGGAAAGGTGAATCAAGAATGGAGAACTCTAACTTTGGGCTGGAATTACCAACCACATTCCTAAGATCGACATGTAAGTTTGATGGCAATGACCCTATCACATGGATACTTCATATGGAGTAATTCTTTGATCTACATCATGTTCCACATACACAAAATTTAATTGCTTTATATTTAGAACCCAATCAATTTGTATGGTATATATGGATTTGTTCTCGTGAATCACTAAGCATTTGGACAATTTTCACGTAAGAAATGATAGCACACTATGAGGATACAAGGAGCAATACCTTCTTTAGCCAATTGATAAATCTCAAGAAAAAGGGTTCAGTTACAGCCATTGAGAACTTCCAAAGATTGAATATAAAGGTAAATGTGATATTCCGTATGAGCACTTGATTGATGTATTCATAGTGGAACTTTAAGAGATAACATTCAACATGAGGTTTTGTTCTTTGGGGAACCCAAATCATTGAAAATGCATTTAGGGTGGCAAGAAATGTTGTGCAAAATATGGCTATGGCTACTAGAAGGACTAATCCTAACATCTATGAGAGAATAATGCTCCTTCTTCTCTAAAACACACCAACCTACAAGTTTGACACCTCAACAATTGGAGGAAAGAAAACAAGGTTTATGCTTTAATTGTGACATCAAGTACAGTAAGGACATAAGTGCAGGAGAGAAGAAATTATTCTACATAGATTGTAAGAGGAAGAAGAACAAGAACATGAACAAGAACCACCTCAAGATGAAAACGTAGAAGCAATTTCATCCTAAGAGTTGACTCCCACCTATATATCGCAATGCATTGGTTGGAATTAGAACTCCTCAAACCCTCAAGATCAAGGATATATCAAAAAAGAAAAAGGTAATAGTCCTAATTGATTCCTCGGGTAGTACTCATAATTTCATTCACTATAAATTAGCCAAATATCTCAATTGCTTTGTATATCCATCACCAAAGTTTCAAGTAATGATTGCATGGAGGAACTATCAATTGATCAGAAAATGCAATAAGACTAATCTTACTATGGGGAATATGTAATGAATAGTCCAATGATTTCTATAATCTACAGGAAAATTAAAAGCCACTAGGAATCCAATGGTTACAATCATTAGGAACACAATGGCTTTAATTTTCAAGAACTTTCATGAAATTTTCATTGAAGGAAAAGAAATTGAGCTGAGGGGTATCACATGTGGAACCCGATAAGGTGATAAGCCTCTAATGGCATGAAAAAATTATTGGTGTATGGGAATCAAGGTGTTATTGTATCAACTATGCTCACTAGATGTTCAAACATCTAAGCTTCATCTATTCCCCTAGATATACAAGGGATCATTGATAAGCATTCCAAAGTATTTGAAAATATTCTAAAGGTCTTCCACCCACTCAAATCATGATCATGATATTCACTCTAATTCATGGAGTGTTCCTCCTAACATCGTGCCATATAGATAATTCTTCTATGCCGAGAAGAGGAAATTGTTGCTGGTTGAAGAAAACAAGAGGTTGGAATTATTAGACTTAGCTAAAGTTCTTACTCTGCAGCAGTAGTAATGGTATTCAAGAAATATGCTACATGGTGTATGTGTTCAGATATTATAGAGAGCTCAAAAAGACTACCATTAAATATAAGTTTCCCATTCCCGTCATGGATGAATTGTTAGATGAACCATGGAGAAATCTATTTCACAAATTTGGATCTTCATTCGGGATAATTAATGATTAGAATGGAAAGAAAGAATATAACCTAAAACAACATTATGAACTCCATGAAGGCCATTACGAATTTTTGGTCATGCCTTTGGTCTTACAAATGCACCTTCCACATTCCAAGGGTTGATGAATTCCATTTTCAAGCCCTTCCTTCAAAATTTGTGTTAGCATTTTGATGATATACTAATTCATGGCAAGTCTTGGGAGGATCATGCTTACATGTTGACAAGGTGCTACAACTACTAAAGGAGCAACAACTGATATGCAAAACCATCCAAATGTTTCTTTGGAGGAAGGAGGTAGCGATTTGGGTCATATTGTATCTCATGAAGGTGTCAAGGTAGACCCTAACAAGATTAAGGCCATGATGGACTGGCCGATTCCAAAAACATTGAAGAATCTTAGAGGATTTTGCTCTGATTGTGTTACTTCTACTGCAAGTTTGTTTGACACCATGGAAGAATAGCAACACCTTTAATGACACTAACTAAGAAGGATGATTTTCATGGACTCCGTGAGGCAACTAAAGATTTTGAACAATCCTAAAGAGGTCATGTGCAAAGCTCTTGTCTTGACCACCTGCACTTCACAAAAACCTTTATTTTGGAATCGTGATGCCTCAGAAATGGAATTGGTGTTGTCCTAAGAAGGAAGGCCCCCGATTTTGAAATTCGCCACAAGGGAAAGGACTTACACAAACCCATTTATGAGAAGGAAATGATGGTACTACATGCATTGAAGAAATGACATCCTTACCTAATAGGTAGGCACTTCAAGGTCAAAACAACATCATGATAGTCTTAAATACTTCTTGGAACAAAGACTATCTTCATAAGAACAACAAAAACGGTAACCAAGATATTAAGTTATGATTTTGAAATCGCCTATAAAAAGGGAAGAAAATGTTGTGGCGTATGCACTCTCAAGGAAGGATGAAGATGTTGAGGCCTTTCTCTGTATATCTCGGGACCATCCAACCCGATTGGATAATAGAAGCAAGGATGAATGGAAGAATATGAAAAAGTGTGGACTCTCATTCAAAGGTTAAAAGCAGGGGATTCCAAGTACATCGTGATACATTTACATGGAAAATGATTCACTCTGGTACAAAGATCACTTTATATTTATGTAAGAAATCCCAAATCAAACAAAGGTACTATTGGAATCTGCACACCTCTCCAGTAGGGAGGCCCCGGGATTTTAAAAACTTACCATAGGGCCAAGAAGGAATTTTTTTGGGATGGCCTTAAAATGATGTTCAAAGGTTGTATGGAATGTTTGGTTTTCCAACAAAATAAGGTGGAAACAATTAAGACCACGTGTCTTTTACAACCATTAGCCATCCCCAAGTCATGGGAGGAGGTTTCCATGGATTTCTCAATGTGGTTACCAAAGTCTGAAGGAAAGAGGCTGCGATGGTGATTGTTGATAGATCAATTGGCACGCGACACTTTTGTGCACTCTCTCATCCATTCAAAGCTAGTACAATTTCCAATCGCATTCATGGAGAAAGTTCAAAAGCCACAAGGGCGTTCTCAAAGATTATTGTAAGTGACTCCACTGGACATTTTTGACATAATTATTTTCTCTTGTTTGGGTACTCAATTGGCTCATAGCTCATCCTATCATCCCTCAACTGATGGACAAACCGTAGATAGTGAACAAATGTATCGAAGGCTACCTTTGTTGCTTTGTCTCTACAAACAAACACAATGGTTCAAATGGTTACCCCCTAAGTAATGGTCGGTGGCGTAAAAACATTTCCCCTGGTGGTATAACACTTCCTTTCATACTACAACAAAAATGACACCATTTATGGCACTCTATGGATACCACCCTCCTTCCATCACTTCTTCTCTAAAAGAAAAATCTAAAGTTCAAACAGTGGAATATCACATCGAGCATCAACAACAAGTTCTCCAAATATTAAAGGACAACCTGACCATGGAACAAAATCGTATGAAACAACAAGCAGATCAACATCATAGTGAAAGAAGTTTTGAAGTAGGGGATTGGGTGTTTTTAAGACTACAACCATACAAACAGATGTCCCTCAAGCAATCCAAGAAATATAATAAATTATCACCAAATTACTGTGGCCCTTATAAGGTCTTGCAAAAGATTGGTACTATGGCATACAAATTGGAGTTGCCTGCATATTCACGAGTACACCCAGTTTTCCATATTTCATGCTTAAAGAAGGTTACAAGTGACAAGATCCTAGTTCAAAATATATTGCCAGAACTTGATGAGGAAGGAAAAATCATATTGGATCCTGAAGCCATCACTGACACAAGAATTCGCCAGCTGAGGAATAGATCCATTTCAGAGTATCTCATTAAATGGATGAAACTATCAGCTGAAGATTCCACTTGGGAAGATGAGTCTTTTATACAGAAGCATCCAGAGTTACTCAAGCATTGCAGACAACCCTTGTCTCAAGGGGAGGGGCATGTTAAGCCCTAAATAGTGGCTCATTACCCCTTAATTAGGGCATATTATATTAGTAATGTTATTTTATTTATGTCGGCTTTAGTCCATTAGTTGTAATTATACCTCCTAGTCTCCTATATATACCAAGGAGAAATTTTCATTTTGAATCATCTTGTAATTGTACATTTATGTGGGCATAAGGAGGTTGCCCCGTCAAAGAGTCTTATTATCTGAGTTTCTCTCTTTTTCAAGGCGTTGATTACTTATTCTGAAGTTTTTCTATGCTATATTGATATTTGGTTCTTAACACAGGTGCGCACAAAACCAAAACAACACTTGGTGCCAATGTCTCACCAGCCTAGAAGTGTACATTTACAATTTCAAGTATGTGAAAAACTTAACCAAAACTTGGTGCTAATGAATCACCATCCTAAATGTACAATTACAATTTCATTTACAATTGGGGTTCGACTTTGGGATATTACAGAGCGCATCTTGGTGGTGGAAGTATATAACTTGCTTTCCAACATTCAATGTTTGATAAGTAGAAGAAACATCAGATTCATTGTTGTATAATTGTGGCCACTTGGAATTTCCATTCCCACGAGAGTTAATAACTATGGTGAGTACCACAATTGGGTGCTGACTAAGGTAATTTGCAACAAGGTTTGTGCTACCCTTCTTGTACTTAATGTTCAAGTGGAATTGTTGCATGTATGTGGAACATTTTTTATGGTGGTCACTCTGTATCTTTCCTTATTTCTACATGAATTATAGAGGCTCTTGAACAGTGTGGATGATCATTTCCTTTCCCAAAATATAATTCTTCCATTGTCGGCATGCCTACTCAATGGATTACATCTCCTTGTCATAGGTGGGATATTTATGAACATCATCAAATAATGTTTCACTGTGATAGGCTATTTTATGTCCCTATTGAGTGAGGACAACATCGATAGAATAGTCAGAGGCATATCTCTCAATCTCAAATGGTAGTTAAAGGTATGGAAATGTGAGTAATGGCATGGAATAGAGGTGGTGTTTCAGATCTTAGAGTGCTTTCTGTTGTGATTTAGACCAGGAAAACTTAGCTTTAGCTTCCCCCTTGGTAACTTGAATTAAGGGGCAAGCAATATGAGAGAACCCCAAAATGAACCTACAATATAATTTGGCGAGACCCAAGAAGCTTCATATCTCGGTCAGATTCATCACAACTAGCCAATCGAGAATGACTTGGATCTTAGTTCAGTCCACATGCACCCCATTTTAATCCATGGTGTGTCTTAAGTATTGTATTCTATGCATTCCAAATGAGAATTTATCCATATTGATATATAACTTATGTTGTTGGAAGGTGCTCAGGTCGTGTTGAATGTGTTGCAAGTACTCTTCCCAAGTCCATTTGAAGGTGAGCATTTCATCCAAATAGGTGACCACAAAAGAGTTTGTGAACCGATAGAAGATATCATCCATCATCGTCATGGGTGTTGCTAGATCATTAGTCAAGACAAAATACATGACCAAACACTCAAATAGGCCCTCTTTAGATTTGAAGGTTGTCTTCCATACCTTAGTTGGCTCTATAGGAATCTAGTGATAGGTGCCTAACTTTAGATCTATCTTACTAAAGAGTTTGAAACCCTTAATTTGATCAATAAGGTCATCGATTCAGGGGATTAGGTATTCGTTCTTGACAACTATTTTGTTTAGGGATATATAATCAATACAGAGCTTCCATATCCCATCCTTCTTCTACACCAACATAATTGGGGTCCCACAAGGTGAGGAGCTCAATAGAATGTGGTCCTTCTGGATGAGCTCATGAATTTGATGCGTTATTTCCTCATTCTCCATAAAGGAGCGTATTTATATTTTACCATTGGGTAAGGGGGCACTAGGTATAAAATCAATGGGATTTTTAATCTCACAATGCAGAGGCGCCCCTATGTGTGAAGTGAAGAGGTATTTGTACTCCTCTACAAGTTTGAAAAAAAGGAGATTACTAGAATGAAGATATTGTTGAAAAGATTGTTGATTTACTATGAAAATATCAAGATCTGTTTCCTACTACATTTTTCAGAGATGAAATGGATTGTTGGAGATTTAGGAAAGATGAAGATCCCTTTGAAACCAAATGCTAATCCAGTTAAGCAGAGACCATATGAACCCAATGTATAAGAAAAAGTTGAAAGTAGAGATAGACAGGATGTTGGAAGCAAGAATTATTGAACCTGTGATAGAGTCAGAGTGGATTAGTCTGATGGTGGTTCAAGATAAGAAGACATGATGAATCAAAATTTGTGTAGATTTGAGGAAACCGAATGATGCGTGCTTACATGATCCATTTCCTACTCCATTTAAAAATGAAGTCTTGAATAATGTAGGAGGACGGGAAGTCTACTCAGTCACTGATGGATTTCCAGGGTATCATCATATTAATATTGCGTAGGAAGATAGACATAAGACTACATTTGTGACAGAATGGGGATGTTACAAGTACATAGTTATTCCTTTTGGATTGAAGACCGCACTAGTAGCATTCTCTAGAGTGGTTGTAGAAACGTTTAAAGAGTTTATTCATAAATTATTGGAAGTATACTTGGATGACTAAACATTGTTTAGTTTAATGAAAGACCATATTAAAGCTATGTGTTTGATGTTGGACAAATGCAAATAAATTTTAGATATCTTTGAACTTAAAGAAGTGCATCTTTTGTGCATTGTTTGGTATTTTGTTGGGGCATGTAGCATGTAAACATGGATTGTTGGTTGATCCTAGGAAGATCGTTGTAATTATTGTTTTTCCACCACTTAATTTAGTGCGAAAGTTATGAGCAACATTGGGTCATACAAGGTACTACATGAAGTTTATTAGGGGATATGCACATGTCACAACTCCATTTTAAAAGTTGTTAAAGAAGGAGGTTAAATTTCAATGGAATGAGGAATCTCAGAACAGTTTGGATACCTTGAAGCAGAAGTTGGTTACAACGTTGATTTGGTATTTCTAGATTGGAAGAAAGAATTACATGTTCACGTCAACACATCATATGTAGCATTAGACATAGTTCTAGCATAGCTAGGAGAAGGATATTTAGATCACCCCATCATATTTTCCAACAAGAAATTGTCAACTACAAAACATAATTATACTACCACAGAACGTGAAGGATTGGAAATGGTGTATGCACTGCAAAAGTTTAGACATTATCTATTGGGTTCACATTTTAAAATGTACAGAAATCATTCTGCACTAAGATACTTGGTCAATAAGCCAATGTTTTTGGGAAATACATGTAATTTAAGCCGATATGACTGGGACCTGAGGATTCCAGCATTTCTATGGGCGTATAGGACAACAAGTAAGAAGTTGACAGGACATACACCATTCAGATTAGTGTATGGTCATAAAGTAGTTATGCTTATGGAATTCATCATGTTGAGTTTACGCATTGTCATGTTGACATAGCTCACTGATTTGGGCGCAATAGAGAAAATACTATCAGAGCTAGTATATTTTTAGGAAGAACTTTTTGTCGTAGGACTCTATCAACAAGTTCAAAAAACATGCAAGAAAACTTGGCATGACAGACACATTAAAATGAAGAAGTTCCAGACATGAGAGTTAGTTTTTCTTTATGATAACAAGTTTTTGCAACACCCTGAAAAGCTCCAAATGCATTGGTTGGGTCCATATGTGATCAAGTTTGTGATATAGGTAGGTGTTTTTCAATTGGAGAAGTTGAATATTATAGTGCACACTAGTTTGAGTACACAATATGTGTACCATAGTATCTATATTATAGTGTATTATAGAAGAAAAAGAAAAAGACAAGATGAAAAACAATAAAAGAGTTTGAGGTAAGAGATAGAAGGATGAAGTTATGCATAAGGGAATGCTCAAAATAGTTAAACTAGTAAGGAGATAAACTAGAAAATGTCACAGAGGAAGGAATTGTGCATAGGAAGGAGGATTGAATTGCGACAAAGATATGCATAGAGGGCGAGAAAATCATTAAAGAACATGCATGATGGGACAATAATTAAAGAGAAAACATAATAGAGAGGTAGTGGAGACATGTAGTCATAAATGAAAAATGACAAGAGGAGTTTGAAAGGCTGAAAAATCTAGTATATGATCTGTTGGAGGATAAGAAGTTAATGAAGAGTTAGGGAAAGAATTAAATGTGAATCAAAGTGAATTAGACTGTAAATTTGGGCACGAAGAAGAATGGAAACAACTGGCACAAAGCTATAAAAGAAGATGAGGGGTCAAAAAGAAAAGTTTATTGTTGTTCGAGCATTCAGAAAGATAGAAAAAGTTGAGAAATTTTGATAGATCCAAGAAAGTAATTTGGAGACGTGATTTAATTGTAGAGAGAAATGACACCACTGAAGACAAGAAAATCTTCATCACAACAAAATAAACAACGAACAAAGAAGACATCGATACATGTATTCAAGGAAACCCTATAAGCATCAACATCATGACCAAGATCGGTTAACATTCCAAAGGATTATATGCTACCCAGTAAGCCATCAACGAAGTAGGTTAAGCTACCAAAGGAGTCAAAGTATGAACTTGTCGAACCAGAGATCTCACCCAGGGTAATCATTGAAGGAAATTTATTAGGCGTAGTAGGGAATCTGAAGTTTGCAGAACACAACTTGGAAAACGTAAAGAAATTTCCAAAGTTAGCACGAGATAAATATATTCACACAAAACTCAATCTTGATTCATAGGTAGTTATAGTAGAACCATAAGAGTGGGAAACAGGGCTGGAGAAAATATGCATTTTGAATCTATTAGAGATTATGCATTTTGGTAGGAATGAAAAGATCAAAATTTGCATCAAGATGTTATTGAGCTATGTCCACAGAGGATTTTTATGGTTGGATAGTCCGATATCAATAGACACTCAACTCATTGTGAAAATCATTGGGTTACCATCAACAGGGAAGGACCCACTACCATTATTCATGGATAAATCTAAGGAGAAAGTCGTGGAGAAGAGGATGAAGGATAAGTATGACACACATAGAGGAGCGTGTGTTTTGGACATTTCAAGTATTAATGATGATACTATCAAGTTCATGACGCAGGTGTTGTCCTGTAAGTTTTTGAGGAAATGCTACAAATATCAAGTACCAACGGGTGTAATAGTAGTGTCTGGGAAGTGTTTCACAGGAGTACAAATGAACTAGGTGAAGTTCCTGGTAAACTAATTCTTGATGGATTGAAGGGAGGCACACGATAAAGGAACAAAATTCCATTATGCATGGCTATTGATATTGAGTGCATTAGTGGCTTGGAGGGAGATCGAAGACACTCAATTTGTGGGAGTTGCGAAGAAACCATGTTTAGCAACAAGATATGTGAACTTGTGGCATATTGCACACAAGGAAAGAGAGTTGGATAATAAAATCACTTTTTATGTTTACAAAGAGATAATTCAGCAAAGCATTCAAGATAAACCACACATACTACCGCAGGTAGTGGCCGAAGCATACAAAGAGATTACGCATTTTAAAGCAGGAAGACACCATACGTATATCTAAGCCAAGAGGGACTCGGATCAGAAGTGGTTGATGACCAGATACAAGGTGACATGAGATGAGGTTGGACATATTGTAGAATATAGGGAGGAAGAATGGAAAACCCCAGTACCAAAAATGGAGTAGCTAGAAACACAACCACCAGAGAATGATCCAAAATAATAAGAAGAAGAACATGAAGGATAAGGTAATGGCACACGAGACACATAGAAAACAATACTGCTCCCTGAAGAAAATAGGAAATAACATGATAAGGGGAAACCCTATTGAAATGGGTACTTGACACTGAGAGGGGGGGGTGAATCAGTGTCACAAAAATTTGGACAATTTTCCACTTTTCACAAATTAATTGAACAACAAATATTTATTTCATTTTCTCAATCAATATATATAAAATAATAAATATTTTATTTATTAAATAACTTGAATGAATACATAAGATCAATCTTTGAATATCATCTTCATGCAATTATGAGAGACCCAACTCTCTGTTACAAGACCCATCTTGTAGTTCTCAGATCCAACTGAAAAATGAGGAATCCAACCCTCATAACAAGTCCCAGCTTATTGATCTCAAATTCAACTGATATGTGAGGAATCCAATCCTCACACAAGACCTGGGTTGTAAACAGGAACCAACATGATAGAATGAACCTTCATTCAATCCATTATATATTAATATATATACTTCAACAAATTCAACTACACATCTTCTCACCATTCCTTCTTGTTTATATAGTCTTCCAATTGGTGTGAATTTGAATCATTGTGTCTTTTGATATTTGAACCATTGTGCCTTTTCATTTAAAATGATAATATTAATATTTAATTAATATCATTTTTCCTTTTATCCTTTATTCATAGTGCTCATGAATTAACTTTGTTTTAATCATGACTGTGTGTCGGTTCTTTATCTTCATGAGTTGATCACATACATGGATCGACTCATCATATCGTTCTTATGCTTCTGTTGCATTCTCTGTTCACCAACAGATCATGTTTGATCTCTTTATCGATTATCTATAATGTTCTAGTGTTAACTCTCTGTAGAAGTAATCTGTATGAGGCACTTCCTTCAAACCATTTTCATATGATAAAAGGCATAGAACCACGGGCTTGTTGGNCTTGAAACTTTTCAAGTTCTTTTCTGAATCTTTATATATTATTATTTAATGTGTTGTTAATAAATTAACATGCATAAGTATACAATATTTGATGAATCACACATAATACACAGAGACATTGATTTTACTAAGGAAACACATAAAGGGATAAAACCTCTTCTTCTTAGGATGTCAATCAAGATCCAACTTTCATGTACATCACAATCTTTGAGCACCAACTCAAATATGAGGCTACAAACTCTGATAGCAAGCTACAACTTGCAGAGAGCAACAACTCTCAAATTCCTCTAGAACCAACTAGATGGAAGTACCAACTCCCAGGTTTCTCTAGCACCAACCAGATGGAAGCACCAACTCCCAGAATATCTTCTAGCACCAACCAAAATTTAGAGGACTACAATCCTCCCTAGCACCACCCTACCACCCTGATTGAATCTTACAAAAACTTACTTACTTGATCTATCTCTGATCTGATCTGTTGTGGCTTAGAGTCTCCTCTACCTTCTTCAACTTCTATGGGATTTTCCACTTCTGCATGTTTCTGCATTTTATGCTCTATGTTGCTTCTGCATGCTATGTGTCGTGCCTATGCTATCCACTTTAGATCATGCACACAACCTCCTTCTACCTGCATGAACAACTACCAAAAATCACTTCCTCTCTTCTTTGTTCTGCATTTTTATCACGCCAAGACCTCTACCACATCATCCATGCAACTCTTCACCTTCTCTAGCAGTTAGCCACAGTCTGTTCGTCATTAGTGGTCGTTATCCTGAGATTCTTGGCTTCTCTACCAGTGCAACCCTTCCTCTTATCTATTACTGTTATAGTTCATCTGACAGTTATAGGAGGCCTCTTCTGACAATTATAGGAGTTCCTCATGAAGAATTTCCTTATGAACTTCACTTGCGTGAACTAGCACCAGGTGCAAGTTCCTCTTCACATTTCCATAGGTTGTGACCACATGCTGACCAAAAAGGCGCTACATGACTTCACGTTTCGCGATCTCGCGAGCTATCTCTCCTTCATTCTTCGAAGTCCGAGCTCCTGAAATTTGAACTTCGTCATGCTAGATCAACGACCCACGACATTCATCGATCAATGGTCCAGATCTCTTCTTTGCACTTCGAGACTTTGCGACTCACGATGTCGGAGGTTAGAGCACATCCTTTCTTCGATTCTCGAATTTGTGCTTGTGTCTGATCAATAGCCCAAATATCTTAGTGATCCATAGGTCAAGATCAATTCATGAACTTGGACTTCGCAAGTTCCTGTCTCATGCATTCACTCCTTCCTCTGGATTTCACGATTTTCAAATCAACGAAGCTCTGATCTCTCGCCACGTATCCTTCCCAACACCAACGGCTAGGATTTCCTTCATGATTTCAGACTTCGCGAGTTTCCATTCTTCTCCTTGAAAATATTTTGAAGTCTGAATCCTTGAACTCTCAGATATTCTTCCACCTATTCCCCTTGATGATGTACAGTTTCAATAGACCTGGGAACTTCAGGACTTCATGAGTCCGCTTCTCCTATGCACTCTAAAGGAATTAAGGCTCGTGCACTTACCTCTGGATCTACGACGGTTGGTCCATGTGATCAGATATAATGCCTATGATATATTCTCCTCCTCTTTGCGCTCGTTCCTCCTATATGGAATATGATCCAACGATACATATTCTTTAGAGTGCTCGATCCGACAACCACTGTCGCTCCTCCTCCTAAGCTTACAATCTCTTCCGACTCATAATATTTTCTAAGTATTCAAAGGTTTTAGCCTCCGACCCTTCTCTTGTGAGACTGGTTGAAGGGTATCATCTTCTCTTTTTTGTTTTCCATCAATGACAAGCACACTCTTCCTGTAAACATGCCAACAATACCCCCCTTTGGCATTGATGGCAACTATGAAAGGCTGCACTATTCTGCTTAGACCTCCAACTGTAGCATCCATACCACACTCTATTCTTCTTAGACCTCAAAATGTAGCATCAAGACCACACCTTTTTCTCCCCCTTTGACATCAATTTCAAATAAAACTGAGAGTGAATATGTTCTCCCCCTGATCAGATATACTATTTTAATTTGATAACAAGGTCACGCCCAACTTCTGGCGTAGATACTCAAACTGAGCTTTTGGAAGTGGTTTAATGAAGATATCAACAATATGATCTTTGGATGGAATATAATGCAAAGAAACAACAGTGTTGATTATGTGTTCCCTCAATAAGTGATACTTGATGGGTATATGCTTGATCTTGGAGTGAAATACAGGATTCTTTGACACACTAATTGCACTAGTATTATCACAATGAATTGGAATTGGTGCAGTATATTTGACTTCCAAGTCTGCAAGTGTTTGAATCATCCACAATACTTGGGTAAAGCAAGTGGCAACTGAAATGTATTCAACTTTTGTAGTTGATAATGAAATGGAACCTTGCTTCTTGCTCAACCATGCTACAAGATAATATCCTAACAAGAATGCACATCCGCTCCTGAGTTTCTTTCATCCATGCTGTTAGCCCAATCAACATATGAATAGACTGATAATTGAAAATTCTTATTCCTAGGATACCTTAGGCCATAGTTCATTGTTCCTTTAAAGTATCTGAATATTCTTTTGACATCTAGAAAATGACTTTGTTTAGGTGCAGACTAATACCTTCCTACCATTCCAACAACATGCATTATGGTTGGACGAGATGTTGTGATGTACAACAGGCTTCCTATCATAGACCTATATGAACTTTGATCAATATTAGGTGATTCATCATCCTTTCTTAACTTGCATCTAGTGACCATAGGAGTTCCCATAGGTGTAGAATCTTCCATTTGAAACCTTTTCAACATTTCTCTTAGATATTTCTCCTGAGAAAGAAATATTCCTTCAAACCTGTGAGTAATTTGCAGACCAAGAAAAAATGACAGTTCCCCTATCATAGACATTTCAAATTCAGAATGCATGGCAGAAGCAAACCATTCTACCAATGAAGCATTATTACTTCTGAAGATGATGTCATCTACATAGACCAACACAATGATCAAATTATTATCCTCTGTTCTGATATATATATATTGCAGTCAATTGTTCCTCTCTTGAACCCTTTGTCTTGAAGATACTTATCCAATCTATAATACCAGGCATGAGAAGCTTGTTTCAACCCATATAAGGCTTTCTTCAGCTTGCAGACAAGGTCAGGATTATCTGACAACTGGAAACCCTCAGGTTGTTCCATATAGAATTTTTCTTTTAGATCTCCATTTAGAAAAGCTGACTTGACATCCATTTAGTAGACTCTAAACTTCTTATGACAAGCATAGGAAAGAAACATTCTAATAGCTTCTAATCTTGCTACAGGCACAAATGTTTCATCAAAATCCAGTCCTTTTATTTGAGCATACCCTTTGCAGACCAATCTAGCCTTATTTCTGACAATATTTCCTTGCTCATTCATCTTATTTTTGTAGACCCATTTGGATCCTATTACATTTTTATTTGTTGGCCTAGGAACAAGTTCCCAAGTATCATTATTTTTAATCTGATCTAGTTCCTCATTCATTGATTTTAACCAATTTACATCCTTACTGGCTTCATTAAAGTTCTTGGGTTCCACCGTGGATATGAAGGCCATATGTGATTGCTCGGTGTCTTTGATTATACTTCTCCTGGTTTGTACACCTTTGTCTTTCTCACCAATTATCTCAATTGCAGGATGATTATTTTGAGTAATTCTGGAGGAAGGATTTGATGTTGATTGTTGTCTTGACTCTTCTTGTCTGGGTGTCTCTTCTCCACCTGATTCATCATCTTCTTGTGACTCTAAGATTTGTTGTTCTTCATTTTCATTATCCTCATCATCTTCTTCATCTGACTTGTTGCTTATTCTATGTTGATCTTTTACAAGAGCTTCTTCATCAATTCGAACATCAATATAGTCTACTAATTTGTGAATTCTTTTGTTAAAGCATCTATATCCTTTAATGTTCATTGCATATCCTAAGAAGATACCTTCATCAGCTCTACCATCAAATTTTCCGAGATGATCAACATTATTTTTGATGTAGCATTTACTTCCAAATACTTTGAAGTGCTTGATTGATGCAGGTCGACTAAACCACAACTCATATGGAGTTTTATCACTGTTCGGCGTTAGATGCACTTTGTTTAGAATATAAACAACCCTATGAACAACCTCAACCCAGAAGGTTTGTGAAATGTCCCTTTCACTCATCATAGCCCTTGCCATCTGCTGAAATGATCTATTTTGGCATTCTACAACTCCATTTTGTTGAGGAGTACCTGGAATAGTATATTCTCTTTTAATTCCATGTCTGTCACAGAATTATTTGAAATATATTGACATAAATTCTCCTCCCTTGTCTGAGAAAATTACCTTTAAATTCCTTCCTGTCTTATTCTTAGCTAACGCCTTAAAAATTTTGAACTTCTCAAACGCATCATATTTTTCTCTCAGAAAGGAAACCCACGTAAGTCTGGAGAAGTCATCAATGACCAGCATAAAGTAATTTTCTCCTCCAGTTCCTTCCTTTCACGATGGTCCACACAGATCCATATGAATAATTTGAAGTGGTTTCTCTAAAGATGTGAAACTCTTCGATTTGAATTGAACACGAGTCACCTTCCCCATTTGATAGGATTCGCATACAGAGTTATGAGGCTTAGATATTCTTGGAAGATCTTTCATAGCACCTTCATTATTCAACTTGACAATATGATCAAAATTTAGGTGTCCAAGCCTTTTGTTCCATAACCAACTTTCATCAAATTTTCTTAAATGGCATTCCTCCTTATCTTCCTTCATAGCATAGACATTATTTTCAGTTCTAACCCCTTTTGCAATCATCTCTCTTGTGTTCACTTTTTTTATTTTACAATCTTTGGCAGTGAAAGTGACTTCACATTCTCTGTAACACACCAGACTAACACTAAGAAGATTATACTTTAATCCATCAACAAATAATACATCTTGAGCTTTGGCTCTTCCATTACTTAAGCTTACTATACCTTTACCTCTGATCTTTCCTGGAGCATCATTTCCAAAGGTCACATTTCCTGATTTACTTTCTTTGAGTGATAGGAACTTACTTTTGTCACCTATCATATGACTAGAGCATCCGTTGTTAGTATACCAGGGGTTCTTTTGTCTTTGAGTTGCCAACACTAATCCACACTTGTTATCTTCTTTCTTCTTCCAAACATTGACGTTTTCAACTCTATGATTTGAAACTGGCTTATAGTTCTTTAGGCAATATTCTGCATCTTTATGTCCATAATTATGGAAGATGTAAAATTCTAGTTCATTGAATAAAGGATCATAACGATTGTTATGCTTAATCTGCATCCTTTTCCGAACCATCACATGATTTGTAGTCTGTGTTTGTTTGTTACTTGTTTGTCTCATTCTTTGTTGTCGCAAATATTTATTCCTTGGGTGTCTTGATTGTTCATGCCTAAATCTTATCAAACAATTTACAGCTTTGTGGCCAAAGCTAGAACAATAAAAACAATATCCATTGAAAAAATCTTTGTACCTGGAAAATGGTTGTCTTATTTGAGCAGGTTGATTCTTCCATGTTGATGATTTCCTTGAGCAGAGGGTGTATTGTTTTTATGTTCTATAGATTCAGTTCTGGTACATTTTTCTTCACTCCTCCTTGGCGGTTGATTATCTTCCTTTGTTTCTGCAGGTTTGTTGTTGTCAATGGTTGTAGATTTGACAAACTTGATGGATTATTTGTTGCTTGGCTGACCACTACTTGATCCCTCTTCATAACCCAAACTAGTTTACAACTTTGAATTCCTTTGATGATTCAGAATGATGGCCAATCCTTCTAAGGCTTTAATACTTGTCAGATTATGATGATATAAGGCTTGAAATTTCTCTAGATCTTTTCTGACAGACACTACTTCAACTTCCAATTTTTCACCGTTTGTTTTGGCTTCCTTTAATTGTTGTGTGAGGATGTCCTCAATCCTCTTAGCTTTTTCTAACTTAACTTTCATCAGAGCAATTTCTTTAGATGGTTCATTGCATGTTTTCTCATACCTAAGCATTTATTGTTTTTGTTTTGTTTTGTTTTCTCTAAGTCTATCAATCTCTTCCATGGCACTGACAAGTTATCATTCAAGATATACTACTGCTTCACAATCAACGAACTCACTTCCTATATCTTCAATGTTTAGATCTTCTAAGGCTATTAGCATGACATCATTTATTTTACTTTCAATAAAAGAGTCATTGTCTTCATCATCTGAAGGATCGTCATCATTGTTTACACAAAGGATTTTCTTATTAAAATTATTCTCTCTATAGACCTTCTTGTGTTTATGCTTTTCTTCATCATCATAGGTCTAATCCTTTATTTTGTGAGGAAACTTAGATGAAAAATGACCTATCTTACCACAATTGAAACATGTAACATCCCGCTCTGGCGCACTTACCTAACTTATTCTTTGAGGACACTTGCTCGCAAGTGATCTGGATTTATATGATAAAACTTTTCTTTCATTATGATGCATTGAGTTATATGACAGGATGTTTTTACTACCTTGGTAGATTGAAGCGAGGGTCTTTGTTATTTCGGTTCTTTGGGTGTCGCGAGGGATGTCGGTTTGGAGATCTGAGGCATCGGTGGAACTCCATGGACTCCGGATTGAGTCAAGGGGGTAGGAGTGAGTTGTTTCTTTTCTGATGATATTGTTTCATTTGATGATAATACTTATTGATTATATGATATATTTTGACATGATCACAGCGGGATGGTTGATGATCTGGTGACGATAGCTTGCCAACCAAAACTCACATATGGAGTAAAGCAGCCACACACAAGAGATCGAGTTTGAGGGAGGTGTGGACGACCTACCACATTCACAACGCACTCCGTGATGGCACCGAGCCAGGTTAACGATTACCTAGTTGAGGGGATCGATGCATTGAGGAACTGCGGCTGGTCGCTCACGATGATTCTAAAGAGTGCGCAATAAGGCAGGGGCCTTATTCCTTAAGAAACCCTTAGTCTCCCACAAGATTACGTGGCGGGTGTTGTCGGGGTTTAGAGTCCTACCAATCCAGTCAACCCGGTAGTGGCACCCTTGGAGCAGTGGTGCATCCCACAGAAGAACGTCGCGCAAAATTACAAGTCGCGGTAGCACCCTTGGAGCGCGATGAATTAGATCTGAAGACGCGTCAGCGCGGCAGAGCGATGTCGAGGCGAAGTGGCACCCCTTAGGTACGTAGTGCGTCCTGAAGAACTGCGATAGCATGAGAATGATATTGAGGCATTCTAGTTGTTCGGTGAGACCTTAGCACCTGATAAATTTTACAACCGCCTTCCCTAATTAAATTGTCTCTGATTTCAAATCAAACCTAGAATAAAAACATCCCTAAAATAGAGCTTATTTGGCCCTAAGAAGATCCTCCAAAAATAAACCTAGAGCACAAACTAACATCCCCTAGGAGCTGATTAAAGAGACTTCAAAAGAGTAATGAGGGTAAAAGAATGATGGTGTAAATTTAAGTAAAATACATGGTGCTTAATTTATAAAGGAGACCGAAGGGAAATTTAATTTAAAGGAGGGTAATGAAACAAAGTTTAAAATAAATAATTCATAAATAAAAGTGTGGTCTCTATTAAAAGTAATTTTGAGAGAATTTATCATTGAGGGGTTTAACAAAACTTTATTATAATAATATTAGATAAAAGTGGGAGAGATAAAAAGAAAGGGAAAGATAAATAATTTAATATAAACTAAAATAGGGAAACATAAATTAAAGAGCTTAGATTTGGAAGTAAGGGACATTGGGGAAAAAGGCGAAAAGTCTTCATTTTAAGTACTTACTAATTTCCAGAAACCTCATTTAGGGAAGAAAATAAAAGCAAACAAAGTGGGGAATCTATGTGACCTAGGAGAGATTTAAGGAGAGATTTTGGGGGTTATTGAAATTAAGATTTTTAATTAATAAAATTAAATTAATGGAGAACCCTAGGGATGAGGCGACACTTGGACGATGGAAATTTGATTTCAAGAGTTTTCATTAAAATTAATTAATTACCAATTAAGGAGAGTCTCATTTTGGCTATAAAAAAGACGAGGAAAAGAGGAAGGGTGAAGGGGATGATGGTGAAGCGTAGCGTTATTTGCAGTGTGGTTAACCAGTTTTTCTTGTGTGGGTTAGGTTAGCCTTTCGGTGAGATTTTGATGGTAGCTCACGGCCGTTGAAATGGTGAAGACGCTAGCGATTTTAGTTCTTATTGTGGCCCTGCGGCTCGAGTGAGAATGATACCTCTACAGCGTTGGTAGGAGGTTACGGTGAAAGTTCCAGTTGGCAAGGAGGAAGCCGAGGCAACGGGCTATGAGCGACATTCGAGGGCGGACAAAAGAACAGCGGTATGATTCTCAGACTGGTAATTTAGAAGGCAATAGGATTATATGATGAAAATTCTGCTTGGAACTGAAAGGGTATTCTGGATGCAGTTTATATATTATGGTTACGTTGTTGTTTTCATAGAGATAGATGATTGGAGTTAAATTGATAACTTGGGCAAATCCTAGTTAGTGTTATTGTTTTCACCGCGTAATGGGTTTTCTTTTAATTTTCTTCAATCTGATCTGCGTTTTATGGAGGCCCCGGACTGTGTAAATCAATAAATTAGTAACCATTACAGATTCTGCACCCAGAGTTTAGAGGTTTTCTGGATTTGAAAACGAAAACCCTCGCACCTTCGGTAACTTCATAGATGAACGGAAATTATATCCTTGCATTTCATTCTACTTATTCTGCAATCGATTATAGTGTCTTTGCACTGCTGGTGTAACCCTTTATAGGCAAAAAGAAACCAACCCGGCCTTCTCTGTGGTAGAACGTTGAAACTGTTGGGGCGTTGGGCACCGTCCTGGCGTTTGGGGGTTGTTGTCTATTGGTATGTTGCCACTACTTCTGGGCATAAGTACTCGATTAGAAGGTTTAAAAAACACAAAAAAGAAAAAGGGAAAAAAAACTTTATACTGCGTTCCGTTCGGTTGTGGGTTAGCCTTGTAGCGTTATACCTGTCTGATCACCGATCCTGCTTAAGAGATGGCGTTACTGGAGGGATACCAAACGCCTCTGGTTATCACGTATGTTGCTTTCAAATTTTTAATTCTTTTAACCGAAAACGTAACCTTCATCTAGTCTTCAAATCGATATCAAATTTCAAAATGTCATTAAGCCTAACTCAAGGGAAGAGAGAGCATGGCTATCTACGTTGAACCATTGAGGCAAGCTTCTAGCATAACTCCACGCTTATAATCCTACACCCAAGACGACATCTCTGATACATTGATATCCAATCAATATAATTATCCCAGGCATGAGTTTCTGTTAAAGATGGGCCCTTCTCTCAGAGCATAGCCTCTCACGCCTCGATATCACATCTATTGTTGAAGATTGACGAGTTCTATGAGCTGGCGCCGCTGTTACTGTTACTGTTGGATACTGTTTCTGTTGCTGTTTCTGTAGGAGGTAGGCACGACCATCGGTTAAATGCTTGACCTGTCAGCGGAATTGTATGGCAGTAGAGTCTGTTAGAAGACCTCATAGCCGGCGTGGAATTGACTCGGTAAAGCTGAGTTACCAATCATATCCATAAATTTAAAACAAATGTATGCAATGAATTGCCTAATACCTTCTCCATGACGCTGGAACCTGCAATTTAATTCCCCCAGCATTTGGTTCTCCCGTCGATCTGCCAGTGAAAATCATAGAGAAAGTTTCCCTTGCATTGCTTGGAGGCAGTCTGTTTTTTTACGAATACGGTCATTTATCCTTCCGTTGTGATTTTCGTGCTATCCTTAAATTGATGATCGATTTTCCGCTGCTAATAATAATGCTGTTTTTTTTAATCGTCTAATAAGGCGGTTTAAATTATCGTTTAATTTGCTGTTTTCCGTATTGCTGTCCCACGTTGGGTTTAATGTCGTTATTTACTGCTGATGCATGGCAAAATAGTGCTATAACGCGTTCCCACTGCTGCGCCGATGTCCACGCTGTTCAACCCTGCTGTTCCTGTAATGATCATAAGAACAATAATTCTAAAGTCGTATAAGGGAACTCAATGTTTATTTACGATGGAAAATTAAAAGAATATAATTCACACCCATCGATCTGTCCTTATGATTATACCTAATTATTTAGCTATCGAAGGTTAGTATTATAGTTTAAATATTTTCAAAAAGAACTCGTGAATTAATCTCCTTGAATTGATGATAACCCTTCCACATTATCATTATAATGATGCGGGTTGGCATTCCCAGAAAATGCCCTTTGTAATTGTCCTTAATGTTCGCATTGTAAAAACAGCCATCTTTATTTTATTATCACTAGATTTTAACCTTTATAGTTGCCAGCCGGATTAGGGTGTATAGGAGAACCTCAATCGATGTGTCCAAACCTTGACTTTATTTTGGGTATTAACACTTGTAACTAAAAGGTTAATTCGAATCATGCCGTTAGTTATAGGGATAATAGTCCCTTCCATTTGGCCCCCTTTTTTTTATATATTGTCATTCATGGTTAAATCTTTATTTTTATTCTCGGTTGATGTTTCTTAAATTATGATGTTTATTTCTAAACTTGGAATCCCTTTAAATTTAACATGTTACATTAATATTTTACTATTATTTTACTCTACTTGGGCTTATATGTAGGAAGGTTATACATCTCTTGTTAAGTGTTGGGAATTATGATTATGGTTAAAGTGTCATGTCCACTGAGGCACAATGCAAGTCCTTGAAGTAGCTATAATGTAACTAAACTCCCTCCATACATAAAATGTAATGAACGTACTTGATTAATTAAGTTACATTAACTAGAGTTATGTTTCATACAGGAGAACTTACATCTTTCAATTTTGTTAAATAGTATCCCTCATTTCAATTGACATCATTTTAATGTTGTATATTATAAAGGCTAAATATGTCATTAATAGTAATATTGTCAAATATGGTTAATAGTTAACTAAGTTGATTTAGTTAGGCTTCCATAAGATAAAAAGAAATTCCATGAATTTCAAGTGGCCAATTTATAGGAGATCAATGGATACTTAAGGAGGAATATTTTAGTCGTGTCTCTTAATAGTTAACTAAGTTATAGTAATGATGCACCTAATTTATAATTCACCGGATGTCCTTACATACATGATGTATATTGTTAGTGTGGTGTAAATGAAATGTTAATGATAACGTTCAAGGCACAATGGTAATAATGTTAACAGCAATGATAATACCGGTTAGTTAATGATATTAATTTTTATTGTCATAGTGTGTCTTAGTCTAGTGAATTTCCTTGTGAAATATGTAAGTCAATTTCTACGCGTAATTCTCATGTCACGATAATTGCGGAAATAGTGCCTCGGCCTTTTATAAATACTTCAGGGTACTGGTTGAAATGGCGATTATGGTGATGTTAACTTGTATCCTTATTGTGGTCACACGCCCAACTACGAGAGCATTGTTCTTTAGGTATGTTGTAATTGATGCATTGGTCGGTTAGCCGGCAATTGAGTTATTGGCCGGGTGGGATGCTTAGACACCTCCCACATTCCCTCGGAGCGTTCGCCCGACCGAGACCTTAAATGGTTAAAGGCGATGGGAAACCGGGCTGGGCGTTGCTTATGTGTCTTGGAGGTCCCTACAGATGCGAGAATTGGGATGGGCGGGTAGTCGGTCGTATTAGGTGGTCAGTTTTACTAATGTCGTTAAGTGTTGCGTTGTGCACCCTTGCTTATGGTCTTAGTTGTTGCAGATACTCATCGTATGCTTTGTCTTCTCGCAATAAACACCGTGGTAGTATCTTGTTGAATGTCAAGGGGCGAAATAGAGTCAAGCGTGTCTGTTTCCCCTTTTCACACGCGCACACACCTTAAACAAAAATAAAAATTTTGCACACAACTGTTACTAGAATGGTTGTCATTAACGAAGTTCGTTACATATGGTATCGAGCAGTTCGACCAGCGACTTGGGATTCACTCGGTTTCGTTGACATGATTTATTACTTTCGGTTGCTGATTGAGTTGCTTATGCATTAATGCGGTAATCATGGTTAGAGGGCCTTGTGGTGACTGACGGGTGCTAGGGAGAATGTGGCATACTCAGTAGCATCCGCTGAGGGTCAACAGTGAAGCGGGTCCTTGGGCGGGGAAGCGGATCGCGTGGCGATATTTAATGGGGATGATATGAGATCCTTCCGGTAGCATGTAAGTATTTGTCGGCCGGATGGAAGCGAGAGAGGGAGGCGGAAGCGGCACTGCGATTCCGCCAGCAGCGCCATTGCGTGCAGCGATATACACGAACTTCGAGAAGGTGGCTTCGAGTTCTTTGAATTTGCCGGATGGCAGCGGCCGCCCGAGGCATGGTTGGAGAATATGGCGTGTGCTTCACACTTCGCACTTATACCTCCAACATGAAAGGTCGCATGGCGGTCTTCCGACTGAAGGGGCGCTCTTCTATGGTGGAAGGCGGCTCACGCATGACTAAACATGGCGTTGAAGGCGTGTCATAGGAGCTGATGAGCGGTTCGAAGAGAGATATCTTCGAGGAGTTCATCGAAGCGTCATCTCAATGGTTCAGCAGCGTTACTGACGGGGAAGTCGTCACGGTGCGATACGAGCCGCGTTTTATGGAAGTACTCCGGTATACCATATCCCGGAACCGGAAAAGCTCAAAGGTAAGCGGGTTGGTTTTGGCCTTAACGGAGCTTAGCGTGCAAAGGTAAGGATTCGATGCGCCTCAAACCTTGCCTGCGGCGGCTGTCAAAAAAAGGGCCCTCATAGCAGGGGAGGAGATTATTAGCGGGGGTCGGACCAGGACTCCATGAGACCAATAGGGCGGGGTTCATCACAGTGCAGCGGCGCCGGCGGGCGATACGGCGGGATATACGTGGTTTTCCATAGGGGATCCCGTTCCACTTTCGCCCTCGACGTACTTAGCCACCGGCCGGACGCCAAAGGACCTGGCCCGGCGGCGGCGAAGGCGTCGCGCGGCGTGATTCCGGACTGTTATTGAGAGCGAAGCGGGGTTTTCGAGGCGGCGGGCCATCTTACGTCACCGGGCACGGGGATGCGGGCGAGAGTGTTGGACGTGTGGGGAGCCACTGCAGCCTGATGTCCTATGGAGAGGAGCCAGAAGCGTCGGTCCGGTAGGACCGGCTATAGTAGGAGATATGGGCGAGGCCCGCCAGTTCTATCTGTGATGAATAGCAGCGAGTGACACCGATCCTGATTAGCGACGGCGGCAATTTACTATATTAACCCGGACCCTTGTTGTTTTGATAGACCCAGGTGCTAATAAGAGTTTCATTTCTGGTGCAAAAAGGATTAAAGAGTAAAGAAGCGGTCGAGCAGGGGCCAGTTTAACCATTAGAAATGGCTTGGGGTGCCAAGAGGAAGGTTGGAGGAAAGGTTACGGTAACCTTAACCTCGGGGATTACGTCTCAAGGGTCCCTTTGTATATGTCCGCGATCTTAGGGTCTTACGACCACCATTGATTGGCATGGATTGGTTGGAATGCATGAGGCGATACTCAACAATAAGGCAAACGGTTGAGCTTGGTCGATGATGGAGGACAGAGGCGTGTGATAGTAGGGCGAAACCAGGGATTATCCCTGAGATTCATCACTTCATACGATTCTGAGGAAGAGTATCGCCAAAGTTACCAACTTTATGCGATCCCTTGCGCTCAGCGAAATTGCGAGAAGGGTGGAACACCTTCCGGTGGTGAAGGAAGTTCTTGGTGTTCCCGAAGAGTTGCAGAATCATGAGAAGAGAGTGGAATTTACTATAGACACGAAACCGGGGGCGAACCGATAAGCGAAGCGCCTTATGGGTATAGACCGAGTTACAGGAGTTAAAATGCAACTAAAGGAGTTCTTTGGATGCAGGCTTGTCGTCCTAGTGTGTATACGCGGTATACCGTCATTTTCATTGGAAGAAGGACGGATCGTGGAAAATTTGCATTGACTACCGTCAACCGAGCAAGGCTTCGATCAAGAATGTTCAGTATCCCTTACCCAGAATTGGCGATCTGTTTGATCAAATGAAGTGCATGATGGTGTTCTCGAAGATGGAATTTCGCGTCGGGGTATACCAGTTAAAGGGATCAAGAGGATAACCCTAAGACCGCTTTTAAGGCGAGATTTGGACATTACAAGTTCTTTTGTTTACACCTTTTGGGTGTCGCGTGAGGGTATTCATGAAGCTTGATGAGCAGGGTGTTCGCCGGTACTTGGACAAAGTTCGTCAAGTATTCATCGTGATATTCTGATCTACTCCGGACGGCGGAGGAGCATGGCGAGCTGCGCTTGATGCTGCGATTAACTGCGAGCACAAATTATGTCGGAAGAAACGTCCAAATGCTCATTTTATTATTTGAAGATTCACTACTTAGGGCGTATCATCTCCGGCGAAGGTATACAGCCGTGGATCAACCAAAGGTTAGAGGCTATTATGGTATGGCCTGCGCCGATGAATGTCGCGGAAGTGCATAGTTTTATGGGTTTAGGGATACTATCGACGGTTTGTTGAAGGATTTTCCGAAGATAAGCGAGTCCGATCGAGTTCTGAGAAGAAAAACAAGAAGTTTGTTTGAATGGAGAAATCTTGGCGAGGCGTTTAGAAACTTAAAATTTTACATTGACAACGGCATATCACGAAAGGTCCGACATGGGCGTGACTGGTAATACCTTGTATCAAGGAGGATTTAGGTGGAGTCTTGATGCAGGTCGGATGAGTGATTACTTACATTTGAAGACATGAGGAGAACTACGCTACACATGACTTGGAGTTAATGTATTGTTTATGCCTTAAAGGTATGGAGACACTACCTGGTTGAATGAAAATTTGAATTAAAACGGATCATTATAGTTACAACACATTTTCTGAGGCGACACAGGCATACGACAACGTTGGTGAATTATACTTGATCTGACTTTGAGATTACTTACATAAAGGGAGCGATGAACCAGTGGCGGATGCTTTGAGTCGGAGGCCACGTATCTTTTGGGTGTTGCCTCTTGGTGAATCACGATGAGAAGATTACTCACTTCTGGCCCGTGGCGATGGCGGTACAAAGTGAGGATTTTATTGGACAAAAACTATGATGGTACGATTTGAGGGATTTACCTTTGACGCCGATGGTTTATTGAGATTTAGAGATGCGGATTTACGTGCAATATGACGAATTGAGGATGTTGATCTGGCGAGAGCTCGCGGCGGTTATGAAAGCTCATCAAAGGGAGTCACAAAAGATGAGCGGAGACAAGCCCTTGTTCTTACGAAGAATGAAAGGCCGACATAGTCAATTTGCAATGGCTAAGATGTCACCGAGTGTGGTAAAAGTGAACATAGACACCGGCGGGGTTACAACCTCATACCATTAGAATGTCGAAATGGGAAGTCATTTTCGATGGATTTTATTGTTGGATTACCCGCGGCGGCAGGGAGACCGCATTTCGATTTGTAGTAGTAGACACTCTACCAAAGAGTGCTCACTTTATTCCGGTCGTCCCGACTCTCCAGGGCACGACATATGATTTTCATGTCGATTGGTATGGTGTGCCTAAGAAGATCATCTCCGGTCGAGGATCGGTGTTCTTGAACCCGATTTTGGACGAGTTCCAAGAGGCCTTAGAACCCAACTTGTTACTGATGCATATCACCCAGAGATGACGGACAGAACCCAGGCGTCTGAACCAAGTAGCAGGAAGACATGTTGCGCATATGCGTGATGGACCAACAAAAGCGTTGGGAAATATTCTTGCCGGTAATTGAGTTGGCTTACAATACTTGATTACAAAACACCATTAAGATGGCCTTTTGAGTTTCTATATGGTAGATTAACCGGTATGTAGTAAGGATAAACGGGATAGGTTCTTGGTGGGACCTGAAGCGATCAAAGAGATGGAAGAGATGCAAACCATAAGACAAAAGGATAAAGGCGGGGATCGTGAAGAGTTGGTTATGCGATGCGCGCTCGAATTGGCCGTGAATTCACAATTCGGCGATCCGAATCTTACGGGTTAAACCGCATAAAGTTCGATCAAGTTTGGAAGAGGAGATAAACTCTCTCGGTTACGTGCGTGCTTCGAGATTATGGAAAGGGCGATTGGCCTATCGACTAGCCTTACTGATTCTTTGAAGCATTATGCGATGTTTTTCATGTATCTGTTTTGAGACATTATATTTAGTGATCCTACACACGTGATATACATGAGTTCCTTACTTGCGAGGTGTCGGACGAGGCGCTCCACGGTGAGCGGTCCGCATTCTAGATCATCGCGTTAAACCGATTCTGACGTCGAGCGGTAGACGAATCAAAATTCCGGTGGGGCGATTATAGTCCCGCACTTCGGCGACACAGGAGGGGCATATGATATGCGCCAACGATTTCCATTGTTGTTTGATAGTTAGACCATTGATATTGTGGCATTTATGATTTATGGTACTTTTAATTCGGCATTTATCTTGAGAAACTTCGGAATGAAGTTTAGACAGAAATTATGTAGCATCCCGCTCTGGCGCCCTTACCTAACTTATTCTTTGGGGACACTTGCTGGCAAAATTGATCCGGATTATATGATAAAACTTTTCTTCATTTATGATGCATTGAGTTATATAGCGGGATGTTTTACTACCTTGATATAGACATGTGCTGCTGACTCAACTTCATTTGAGTGTGCAGGGTTCAGACCATGAGGATGCAGAGGCATCGGTGGAACTCGGACTCGGATTGAGTCCTAGGGAGTTGGGGTATTTGAGTTATTTCATTATGATGATATTGTTTCATTTTGATGATGTACTGTGGATTATATGATATGTTGCTGACGCGATCTGACATGATGGTTGATGAATGTAATTTGTGATAGCTTTTATAACGTGCTCACATATATGGAGTAAAGGGGCCACCTGCGAGATCGAGAGAGTTTGAGGAGAAGGTGTGGACAGCGACCCTTCCGCGATACTAGCACTCCCAGGTGGCTCGAGGCTGTAGGTTAGCGATTACCCTGGATTCGGGGATCCACTGATCTTGATGTGAAGGCTGACTGCGACAGTCGCTCACGATGATTCTAAAGTACTAGTAATAAAGGCGGGGCCTGTTATAGAGCCATAGTCTCCCACAAGATTCGCCTGTGGTGTTGACTCCGGGGGTTTTAGAGTCTACCAATCCGTCAACCCGGTGAGGTGGCACCCTTGGAGCAGTGGTGCATCACGAAGAACGCGTCAGCCTTGAATCCCCTAAGTCCTTGAGTGGCACCTTGGAGCATTAGTGCGTCTGAAGAACACGCACGTCAGCAGCAGCCAGGCGATCGAGGCGAGTGGCACCCTTGGAGCACGTGAGTGCGTCTTGAAGAACACGTCGCATGAGAATGATATTGAGCGACCCTAGTTGATGCGTGAGACTTTAGCACCTGATAAATTTTTACAGCCGCCTTCCCTAATTAAATTGTCTCACTGTTCAAATCAACCTAGAATAAAACATCCCTAAAATGGGCTTATTTGGCCCTAAAGTCCTCAAAAATATAAACCTAGAGCATTAACATCCCTAAGACTGATTAAAAAAAAAAAAGGGAGTAATGAGGGTAAAAAGCAGTGGGAATTAAATTTAAAATTAAAATACATGGTGCCAATTTATAAAGGGAGACCAAGAGAGTTAATTTAAAGGAGGTATTAAGAAACAAGAGTTTTAAATAAATATTCATAAATAAAATGATGTCTCTATTAAAAGTAATTTTGAGAGAGTTTATCATTAAGGGTTTTAACAAACTTTATTATAATAATATTAGATAAAAGTGGGAAGAGAGGAGATAAAAAGGGAAAAAGATAAATAATTTAATATAAACTAAAATAGGAAACATAAATTAAAGGAAACTTAGATTTGGAAGGTAAGGGACATTGGGGAAAATTTGAAAAGAATCTTCATTTAAAATTGCTTACTAATTTGGGGGCCTCATTTAGTGAAAGAGAATAAAAGCAAGGTAGGGAATCTAGGAACCCTAGGAGATTTAAGGAGAGATTTTGGAGGTGTGAAATTAAGATTTTAATTAATAGCAGAAATTAAATTAATGGAGAACCCTAGGGATGAAACGCAGACTGATGGAAGCATTTCAGAGGATTACTCATTAAAATTAATTAATTACTAACCAAGAAAGAGGTGAGTCTCATTTTGGGTATAAAGGACAGGAAAAGGAAGGGTGAAGGGATGATCGGTGTGATGATAGCGTTCTGTGCAGTGTGGTTAATGATTTTCTTGTGTGGAGTTGCTGGGTGCTTAACTTCGGTGAGATTTTTAGTGGTAGCTTCGGCCGTTGAAGCGGTGAGGCAGCTCGCGATTTTTAGTTCTTATTAATGGCCCTAGCGACTCGAGAGCGAAATTACCTCAGCGTTGGTAGGAGAATAGGTGAAGCGTTCCAGTTTAATGAGAATGACGGAGAAGCCCGAGAATTGTATGAACACGGGCGACATTCGAGGCGGACAAAGAACCTTGATTATGATTCTCAGACTGGTAATTTAGAAGGCAATAGGATTATATGATGAATTTATGCTTGGAACTGAAAGGGTATTCTGGATGCAGTTTATATATTATGGTTACGTTGTTGTTTTCATAGAGATAGATGATTGGAGTTAAATTGATAACTTGGGCAAATCCTAGTTAGTGTTATTGTTTTCACCGCGTAATGGGTTTTCTTTTAATTTTCTTCAATCTGGTCTGCGTTTTATGGAGGCTCGGACTGTGTAAATCAATAAATTAGTAACCATTACAGTTTCCTGCACCCAGAGTTTAGAGGTTCTTTGGATTCGAAAACGAAAACCCCCACACCTTCGGTAACTTCATAGATGAACGGAAATTATATCCTTACATTTTCTGTCTGCTCATTTCGAATGGTTATAGGGTCATTACTTCTTGGTGTAACCCTTATAGGCAAAAAGAAACCAACTTGAAGCCTTCTGTGGTAGAAACGTTAAAGCTGAAGCGTTAGACGCCGTCCAGCGTTGGGGGTTGTTGTCTATTGGTATTTTGCCACTACTTCGGGGCATAGAAATTTTCATTACGAAGGGGTTTTTAAAAACACAAAGAAAAAAGGGAAAAAAACTTACTGCGTTGGATTCGGTTGTGGGTTAGCCTTACTTGTGATTATACACACAATGCGATCACCGATCACCTTAGGAATGGCATCACGGAGGGATACCAAGCATACTCTGGTTATCCGCAGTAACTTTGCTTTCAAATTTTAATTCTTTAACGAGAAAACGTAACCTTCATCTAGTCTTCAAATCGATATCAAATTTCAAAATGTCATTAAGCCTAACTCAAGGGAAGAGAGAGCATGGCTATCTACGTTGAACCATTGAGGCAAGCTTCTAGCATAACTCCACGCTTATAATCCTACACCCAAGACGACATCTCTGATACATTGATATCCAATCAATATAAATATCCCAGGTATGAGTTTCTGTTTAAATATGAGCCCTTCTCTCAGAGCATAGTCTCTCACGCCTCGATATCACATCTATTGTTGAAGATTGACGAGTTCTATGAGAATTTGGCCTTATTTGATTCTTGTGCTTGTTGGATCTTTGTTTTAAATTCGTGTGTTTCTGTAGGAGGTAGGCACGACCATCGGTTAAATGCTTGACCTGTCAGCGGAATTGTATGGCAGTGGAGTCTGTTAGGGTGGGCCTCACGCCGGCGTAGATTCCAGCTCAGTAAAACTGGAAGTTGTCAATCTTATCCCTTAAATTAAAACAACTGTATGCAATGAATTGCTAATACCTTCTCCCTTGACCGCGCTGGAACACACGAATTTAATTCCCCAACGACTGGTTCTTCCCTTCCGATCTGCACCCAGCGAAAATCATAACGGAAAGTTTCCCTTGCGGCTAACTTGAACGAATTCTGTTTTTCTTGTACAGTCGTATCCTAACTCGCCCAGGTTTCGCTGTCGGGCTATCCTTAAATTGATGATCGATTTTCCGCTGCTAATAATAATGCTGTTTTTTTAATCGTCTAATAAGGCGGTTTAAATTATCGTTTAATTTAACATTTTCGTGATAGCATCCCACGTTGGGTTTAATGTAGTTATTTACTCTTGATGCATGGCAAAATAGTGCTATAACGCGTTCCCACTGCTGCGCCGATGTCCACGCTGTTCAACCCTGTTGTTCCTGTAATGATCATAAGAACAATAATTCTAAAGTCGTATAAGGGAACTCAATGTTTATTTACGATGGAAAATTAAAGAATATGATTCACACCTATCAATCTGTCCTTATGATGATGCCTAATTATTTAGCTATCGAAGGTTAGTATTATAGTTTAAATATTTTCAAAAAGAACTCGTGAATTAATCTCCTTGAATTGATGATAACCCTTCCACATTATCATTATAATGATGCGGGTTGGCATTCCCAGAAAATGCCCTTTGTAATTGTCCTTAATGTTCGCATTGTAAAAACAGCCATCTTTATTTTATTATCACTAGATTTTAACCTTTATAGTTGCCAGCCGGATTAGGGTGTATAGGAGAACTGATGCATGGCAAAATAGTGCTATAACGCGTTCCCACTGCTGCGCCGATGTCCACGCTGTTCAACCCTGCTGTTCCTGTAATGATCATAAGAACAATAATTCTAAAGTCGTATAAGGGAACTCAATGTTTATTTACGATGGAAAATTAAAGAATATGATTCACACCTATCAATCTGTCCTTATGATGATGCCTAATTATTTAGCTATCGAAGGTTAGTATTATAGTTTAAATATTTTCAAAAAGAACTCGTGAATTAATCTCCTTGAATTGATGATAACCCTTCCACATTATCATTATAATGATGCGGGTTGGCATTCCCAGAAAATGCCCTTTGTAATTGTCCTTAATGTTCGCATTGTAAAAACAGCCATCTTTATTTTATTATCACTAGATTTTAACCTTTATAGTTGCCAGCCGGATTAGGGTGTATAGGAGAACCTCAATCGATGTGTCCAAACCTTGACTTTATTTTGGGTATTAACACTTGTAACTAAAAGGTTAATTCGAATCATGCCGTTAGTTATAGGGATAATAGTCCCTTCCATTTGGCCCCCTTTTTTTTATATATTGTCATTCATGGTTAAATCTTTATTTTATTCTCAGTTGATGTTCTTAAATTATGATGTTTATTTCTAAACTTGGAATCCCTTTAAATTTAACATGTTACATTAATATTTTACTATTTTACTCTACTTGGGCTTATATGTAGGAAGGTTATACATCTCTTGTTAAGTGTTGGGAATTATGATTTTGGTTAAAGTGTCATGTCCACTGAGGCACAATGCAAGTCCTTGAAGTAGCTATAATGTAACTAAACTCCCTCCATACATAAAATGTAATGAACGTACTTGATTAATTAAGTTACATTAACTAGAGTTATGTTTCATACAGGAGAACTTACATCTTTCAATTTTGTTAAATAGTATCCCTCATTTCAA
>SNQJ01S0012511.1:84473-95956 GCA_010110895.2 Picea sitchensis
TGCAGATACTCGTCGTATGCTTTTGTCTTCTCGCAATAAACACCGTGGTAGTATCTTGTTGAATGTCAAGGGGCGACATAGAGTCCAGTATGTTTTTACTTCTACACGCGCGCACACACTGTAAACAAAAAAAAATAAAAATTTTGCACCTGTGTACTAGAATGGTTGTCGTAACGAGGCGGTTCGTTACAACCCTAAGGTTGTGATTGGTTTTGGTCATCTCGTCAACCAACCGTTGGAGGGAATTCACCTTTTCTTGGAGGATTGCATTGTCATGGTGAAGATGCGTGTCCAAAGTCTTCCTCTCTTCCAATTGTTGCAGCAGTTGAAAATTTTCCTGTTGTAACTTCTCAATGGCTGGAGTAGAATCAAATATCTCGAAGGGCTTAGATCCCTTGAAAGATGTAGAATGTCTATCAATCTTGGGCTCTGGGGTAGGCATCTGTGTGGTAGGAGTAATAGGGGGTTGATGAGGAGAAGTAGGTTCAGATTTTTTCTTTCTTTGAGGAATCTAGGTTTTAGGTTCACATTGGGTTAGTGGTTGGCCATCCATTGAATGATTGAACAACATCTATGCAAAACCTAAAACCTAAATTCCTGATAGTATGCTTCTACTGAAAATTACATTACAAATCAGATCACCTAAAATGTTAATCCTTCATAACAAATACATCACATTACAGATTAAATAAGTTAATAGATCATACCTAAATCCCTCATAGTATTCTTCTATTGAAAATTACATTACAAATCAAATGACCTAAAACCTAAATCCTTCCTAACATATACATCACATTGCAGATTAGATAAGATAATAGATCATAGCATATAAATTACATTAAAAATATATCATAGCATATAAGTCGCCCCTCCATTTGAATAGCACGAAGATTGAATTCGAGAGTAGTGTTAAAGTTAGACTTGTGGGCACACCATGTTGCTATCAGACACGGTGAAATGAGAGAATGCAAGAAACTTCTCCAATACTTACGACGACGCGGTCTCGAACCTCAATTCATCTCATAGAAACAAGTTAGTATCTAAATCAAAAATTCCACGTGATTCATTGTTCTCCAATTTTCCACAATTTTTCTTCTCAATTATTGAATTAAACAAGAAGAACCTATTGAATTATATAATTTTGAGCTTAATTAGAGGGCACGTGGAATTATTAACGAAGTTTCCACAACCCATTTTTACTAATGTGGAAGGACCTTGGAAGTAGACGACTTAGTTTTATTACGCCGAAAGGCTTATACCTATTGACAATGAGCACAATTAATCACCTTTTAATCTAAAATTCTAATCTGATGGTTAACAATTGAAGATGCTGGCATATTCTTAGTCGTCCTCCCAAATCAATGAATGTGATTTACTTTTCATAACTTCCTTGCATCCGTTAACCTGTTTACTTGTTAACATTTACCTAATCATATTATGAAATTACTGCAGCACTGTCACGTTTAAATGATTAACCTTTCAGATTACCATTTAGATTTACTAAACTGTCCAAGCGATTTAATTTTCTGACTGCCCATGCATTTGATTTTCTGTCTTTCCTCTGCATGTTTCATTTTTGCCACAGATTTAATAGTGGCTTATACCTGCCAACTCGCTATAAATATGTTGTCAAAGGTATCGGCTCTATGACTATTTACAAATATGCTGACTAAGGTATTGGCTGTAGATATCTTTGACGCATCTACATCAGTCTTTGACGTTTTCCAGACGCATAACTCACAGCTAGTTATAATCATATGTATGGGAGTTATATTTACAGCCGATACCTATGTTTCCAGCACAAAGACATCAGTATGTCTGCAACACATCTACATCAGTAATAGAAAAATTATAGTTGTGCATTTTATTTTCTGTCCGGGCCGCATTAATCAACCACGTTTTTGAGTGGTTGTGCTAGTTCTGACTTTATATTAATGAAGTTTCCACAACCCATCTTAATAATGTGGAAACGCCGAAGGACCTACTTTTTCTTTTCATATAAATGTTACATTGATTTCTTTTCTATTTGACACTTTATTATAAATGGATTTCTTTTTTCAGTAGAAAAAAATTCTTTAATTATATTAATGTAATGTAATCTGTTATCTTTGACTTAGTATATCGACCGGATTGTAATAGAACTGGTCATGTAAATCTTTCTCCAACGAATTAAATTGAGAGTATAAATGGATTATCTTAACTTTTATTATATATATTAAATGTCAATTGTTTTTTTTTCAAAAACTTGTTTTCTGTTTCATGTTATTTGAGTTTTTTCTTACTAAAATGAAAATTTAAAATTATTTGCTTTAAAAAATATTGTGACAATGAAGTTTGGTTAAGCTATAAAAACTATATACTCTAGTGTAGGTTTGGTTAAGAGAAAATTAAATTGAGAGTATAAATGGATTATCTTAACTTTTATTATATATATTAAATGTCAATTGTTTTTTCTCAAATTTACTTGTTTTCTGCTTCATGTTATTTGAGTTTTTTCTTACTAAAATGAAAATTTAAAACTATTTGCTTTAAAAAATAAAAAATATTGTGACAATGAAGTTTGGTTAAGCTATAAAAACTATATACTCTAGTGTAGGTTTGGTCTAGAAAAGAGAAAATTATCACGTATTAGTTGTGATGCAATAAGATCTGGATTTAGAATATAGCATCACTTCAATTGCCATGTAGATAATTTGATAGGGATTTAAATTAAGAGAGGGAAGTAATGACAATTGGTGGCATACTTTTGTTGTAAACACAAGAGCCATCACCTAAAATATCATCATCATATACAAATAAGAGGACTTTGTTAAACAAGCATAAAAATCCAAAATCCATTGTTTCACTTGTCTTAGGCTAAGACAAGCTCTAAAATTGTGACCAAACTATTATACAAAAAAGTTGAATACTTGGAATTCAAAGAGAATCAACAAAA
Organism: Picea sitchensis; assembly: GCA_010110895.2. Lineage (NCBI taxonomy): Eukaryota > Viridiplantae > Streptophyta > Pinopsida > Pinales > Pinaceae > Picea > Picea sitchensis. The sequence goes on from SNQJ01S0012511.1 coordinate 87,409, forward strand.
AAGTAAAACTAAAAGGGATTTTCCCACCAAAGTGGAAAAACTTCAACCTCTTATCAAGCTAAGTAATGGATAAAAGTAGCTAATTTCAAAAAAACCCACATATAGAGATTTTGATCAAGCAACATTTTTTTCTTGCTTCTAACAAAAAGATAACTATTTCTCATTAATATATCATACATGGATCTAGAAAAACCATTAGGAATCAAACCAAATTTTTTTTCACTTTGCAACTTCAAATTTTCTTCTTGATATGATTTTATTTGGGAATGTGGTTTTTCGTGTGTGAACCACACAAATGCCTCATTCCCTTACATATGAACAATTGTCAATCAATTATAGTACCGATTAGAAAGATTTCCATTAATACTTAAACATATGAAAAATCATTTTAATACATTATTCATAAACCATATTCACCATATTCACTGTATACTCTCTATTATGTATACTCTCTATTATTTATCTATGAACCATCCAACACACATCTTATCTTCACACGATGATGCATCATGATCATTTATTCAATTCGGGGTTCTCTTTCCCAGCTTCCGGATGAACTACTATCGTTGTGGCGGTTACAGTTACCGTTGTGGTCGCTACCGCCAGGGTTTTTAGTTCTATCCAGAAACTCACCTGCAGCTGCACTGATACCTACTTGCGCCACTACGGGAAAAAGGTTTTTAGCCATCCGTTTACCTGCTTTCATTAATTTGGACTTGAATCTTCTACGGGAAAAAGGTTTTTAGCCATCCGTTTACCTGCTTTCATAAATTATAGAGATGGGTGGTGGATATGAATGAAATATATTTCAATGGAGAGGGAATAGCTTTGGAAGGTCTAGTAGGCCCTCCAAAGCCAAAGATTGGAACAAGGTTCTTTCAAAGGCGAAGTGTGAGGCATTGGAAGCAAAAGTTGAATCTTGTTTATAATAGACAGAGACAAACGTGATGGCTCTTCTTGAGGAAGAGAAATAATAGAGGGATGTCTCCCATGAGAAGATGGCACATTCCCTTTTGCAACAGATGTTGCGGGAAGATAAGGATAAAAAGTGCATGGAAACACTTTATGCTACAATATGTCAAAGAGTTACAATGGAAGAGAAAAGGCCTTTGGGTCTTATAAAGGTTGAAAAACACATGCACATGCAATAGTACAATATGTCAAAGAGTTACAATGGAAGAGAAAAGGCCTTTGCGTCTTATAAAGGTTGAAAAACACATGCACATGCAATAGTTATGCAAACAAGAAGGGTCACAAACCCCCTGTTTGTAGTAAGAGGGAGATGGAAATTAAAAATTTGAAGGAGAAGTTTGAAAATCAATTGCAAATTTTATGTAAGCATGGTATACTTGATAAACTCAAAGAAATTTAATTAATAATGTGAACATTTTGAAAATAAAATATAAACATGATCTTCAATAATCCGAAAATGTTAGTTCTTTTAATAGAAAAGGATACAATAACAATTGAAAAGTGGAATAAGTTGTTTTAGATTTATTGCACTATGGATGGATTGGACATTGTGGTTGGAGAGATTCAGATTCATTTGCAAAGCCAACTACCAAATGAATCTAAATTACAATTTTAAGAAAAAAATGTAATAAGTTGTAGGACTGTAAATTGGTATTTTAAAATTAGAGTGAATCTTTCTTTTACTTAATCTTAATTTTAATTAAACTACTTATATTTTGATTTATGAATTTTACTTAATCTTTATTTTACATAAATAATAAATTTGTTTTCACATCAGTCATCAATTCACTCCAACTTTGACATAGATTTATGATACAAACTACAAGTACACATAATTTGAAATTTCAATGATGTTTCTTTATTAAATATTTATTTGATTAGTTATATTTTTGTTAAATTACACTTCCTTTCATAATTGATATGTATTCTCCTTTGTAATCTATGGAATAGTCTTAGTTGTATACAATTTTTCAATATATTTTAAAAAATAGAATATAAATAAATATGTTATTCATAATTAAGAGATTTAATAATAATATAATGTGAAATATGATTTAAAATTTCAAATATAATTCTTTAAAAACATATTGTATTTTCTCTATAATTCCTTATCCCATTAAATTAATCACAATTTTGATCATTACAATTATTTTTATTAATATTTATTATTTTTAAGTTGTATTTTAATTATAATATTGTGTTAAGCACTTTTAATTTTATTTAGTTTTTCAAACATTTAGTGTGTTAAGCTCGTTCTATGAACATAGATCCTGTGCCAATGTATATGGCATTATCAATGGCACAACAATTACAAGGCCAAATTTAATTAATCCGATTTACCATTCAACAAATGACATGACGATCTTATCTAGTTTCAAGCTAAATTTCATTCATTAGTTTTTTCTTGTTTCCTTGCCACGAAAAGATTTAACCTTTCAAAGTTGATGTGCTCATTTCAGGTAAATTCTAAGAAATAAAGAAAAAGAGAAAAACCATTGATCTTTATTTATATATAGCTCTGTAACACTATGAATAGATCTATGTTTTCCATAGAACTTTGAAGTGCATAAATGCATTAAAATACCAAAACCTACTCATTTTAAAAAGTTTATATAACACAAAGTACACTTCCTAATGAAGGTCAAGGGATTTCTATAGATTTATATTAATAAAGTGAATTTTGGTTTTTCTAATTTTAAAAAGTTTTATAATTATTTAATTGGTTTTTTTAATTTTAAAAAAATTATAATTATTTAATTTGATTTAATATGTAAAAAATTTGAATAATTTTTTTTTTTTAGAAATATTGTATANTTTTTTATTTTAGATATGTAGATGATTATTATTATATATATTGGTTTTAGATATGTAAATGATTACTATTAAAAATCCAAAAATATTTTAAGAAAAACTATAAATTTAGAATTGAATTGATGTTCTATTTATAATATAAATTGTTTTAATCATAAACTATTTTAAAATTAAAAAAAAAATATTTAGTAGATGATTAATATTGTAAATTAAAAAATATTTTAAGAAAAAATTTACATTTATACTTGATGTTCTATTTGTAATATATTAATTGGTTTTAATCATAATCTCTTTTACAATTAAATAAAAATGTTTTTAAAATTATCTATATTTTAGAAAATTTAATTCTTGTAAATTTTCCAAGGAAACAACTTTTTCATAATTTTTTTCTATAAATATTTAAAGTTAGTAATTATAATACTGCTTTTGAAATTATTTATATTTTAAAAAGAATATTATTCAAAGAATTTTTTATATATTTTTTTCAATTTTAATATTATTCTCTTAAATGTATTGATTTTTTTTTTTTTAAGTAAAAAAAGGTTGGAGTCTATTATATTACCATAAACAGAGTACATAGATGTTGGTGATGCCAGCTGTCCCGCTTGAGCAAGAAACCAGGACAGCTGGGCATCCTTGTCCATGTGTCACCAGAGTTGCAGAATAAGCAAAATTTAACAAAATTGACGCTGCTACGTCCCGCCCGAAGAAAACCGGGACTAGCAGGCACAGGCATGGAACTGGTTCGTTCACCTAGAACTAAGAAATATTGATAGCTAACTGTCCTAACGAATAAACTATAATAACAAAACCACAAGCAAAGTCTAGGTTTGAACATCAAATAACCTCTGAACCAAGGTGATTGTCTTCGTCTGCGGAATGCCTCCATATTGCTAGAAATGAGTAAGCTCGCACGCATGTCGGGCATTGCTTCTTTGGTGTGGCTCTAGAATGCACTGCAAAGAACATGTCGAGCCGCTGCTCCAATCTCACAAGGAGGAAGACCTGATCTTCTAGCAGATTTCTCATCTCAAAAATGAGATTGAGATATCCCCAATCAACTGAAGGTGGTTGTTCCGAGTGGTGGCTTTCCATAAACTCCTCGCTGGTGGTCGCTTTTGCTTCCTGCGTTTTGTGTCCCTCTGCTTCCCTAGTGGGTTGGGGAGGAACTTCTTCTTCCACATAGCAGGGGGAGTAAGACTTCTCTATACTGATGTCACGGTGGTTGCGCGTGCCGCTTGTCGGCTGTGGAATGCTAACCGAGCCAAATTGCGAGCGCGGGTTCCAATTTTCCGGTACCATGAACAGGGTATGCTCCGGAGGGCTTTCCAAGCCTCCTTCCTGGATCACCTCCTCGACAACCACCATTGGAGGTGTGTGTGGTCTTTCCTTACACCTCCTGGCAGCCATTGCCATTGCCTTCTCAAAATTCTCTTTCCTCTTGCGCCTCGACTCCATTGTATACCACGCCGCTCCCCTTCATGGTTTCCCTCTGATTCGTGGCATGGTGAGGTTCTAGTGGATGATCTGGGAGCTTCCAGTTGGAGTCAGATTGCTGCTGAGAGTAGGCGAGGTGGCCGAGAGCAGCCACCGCTCCAATGGAACGGGAGAGAGACTGTTGCAATGCTGGTGCATCTGTGGAGCGAAGGTCCTCGAGAGCGACCTGACCTGGACTTGCAACTCGAACAGTGAGTGCAAATTCCATACCAATTGCCATAACTACAACCATCGCCGCCTCCATTAAAATTTGTTGGATAGTGCGGGTACCCTTCCGTTGCGTGAGGGGCCTCGTCTGTTGAATGCACCTGCACATATGCATGCCAAGTTAATGTCTGAGGCGATGTGAGCCGATGGATGCATTAACACCACGTCCCGGCTCGCTCCCACGTGGCCGCATCGCCCTCCATGTCACCCCATCCGGGGTTAAATATATTGATTTTAAAACAACATTTTTATATTAATTTTTTCAATTTTTCACTATTAAAAAAAAAACAATATTCAAAAACTTGAAAATATAAAATAAAATATAAAACCAAGGAATATACATTATATAAAAAAAAATCCAATACAAAATATATTATTTATATTTTTCTAAAATAAAAATATAACAACACCTATAATGCAAGATATAAAAAATAAATATATTGATTTAACATTAATGATTGGCATATGCATAAAGTTACTAAGTAGTTGTTACAATATACATAAAGTAAAGTTAGTATATGTCTATTACTACTATAATAAACAAAAACATTTCGGTAACAAACAAGAGATATTACTATTATGGAAATTGTAAATATACAGTAGTAATGGAAATTGAAGACATATTTGTTTGTAATTGTCTTCTTTTTAATTGTCTCCTTATAAGATCATAAATCAAATTAGAGGGATTTAATTTTACAAAATGTCCATCAATCAATAACATTCACAACAATAGCAACTGCAGTATTATCTCTCAAATGGAAAGATCACTATTATCTCTCAAATGAAAAATTTCTATACAAAATTCACTTTATTATAGGTATTGTGGTGTCGACCTGTGCAACATCAAATATCGAAAGTAATATGAGGTCATCACCATATAAAATCTCTGTCATTTCACCAGAAGTTCTAGTTTCTTCTGAAAATCCTATTGCACGTATCTCAACAAAGGACTTGGAGCCTTTCCTCAAGCCAACCTGCATACAAGTAAAACCCTACAACTAATATCTCTGAACGTACCAAACTTACATGCAAAGATTAGAAATATAAGATGTATTTTCAATCAAAATAATATAATAAACAAAAAACCAACAGACCTATGGTTCATAAGAATCCTACCATAGTCCAAGCTACCACAAGTTTGTTGATTACTTTGAACCATGAATGTTTTTGACTTGATGTAAAAAATCCTTCTAGATGCCCAGTGACAGAGTATGTAACTTCCTTAATGTTGTTATCAACGACCATCTTTGCACGAAACTTCACTTGTGAAATTGTATTTGGAGAACAATTTGAGGTTGATATTAAGCTCTTATCAACAAGAAAGATATGTTTGTGGTATTCAAAAACTTACCATGAAGGACCATGGACAAAGGGTATTGGAAACGTCCGGGAAAGGGTTCCTGACATAGAGAGGGCATTTTTTGATCAATTGTTTGATCGGACCATCTATTTGATTGATTGAAACGACCTAAATTGTGCAAGCCTCCAGTTGATGATAAAATATATGTACGAAAAGAATAAAACGAACAAAACAACCCAAATTGTGCAATCCTGTAGTTGATGGCAAACTATCCATGCCAAAAGAATATGAAAATGAAATATTTGGCAACTGATTGCCTCCTTTGAGCAAACCCCCTTGCAGACTTTTGATGTTCTCAGTGTTTCAAAGTTTTTTTTCAACTTCCTTGGAAATCAACTTTCATCCTCAATAAGTTTTGCGTAGATGGCATTTTAACCTTAGATAACTATCTTCTCGGCCTCCAAGAAACAACAGTTCTTTCACGGGACAAGAGCTCAGGGAACTCGCTCAAGAAACCACTTCACGACTTCAACAAAAGAACATTCACTTTGTGAGTATGTTGTAAATATGCCATAAAATTCTGCACAATTAGAATTCGAAAACCATGAGCTGCCATTCTCCCAACGAAGACTGGCCTTTTCCTGCACACCATAAGGATTTTCATTTTAATTACAACAATGTCATCCTTGTATTTATCAATTCTGAACCCTCCTACCAACTAAAAATTTACCCCAATTTTAACACTCTGAATTGAAAACCCTCCTGCCAATAAACATTTCACCTAAATTTCAATACCTCAAATTAAGAAACCCTCCCACCAATAAAAAAATTGATTCAAGTTTAATGCCCACATTAGGAAACCCTCGGCCCAAATAAAACTTGACCTAACTAGAATACTCGACATTGAGAAACCCTCTCCCCAACTAAAAATTCATCTTAACTATAATACTCATGTTCTCTGAATTAACCCCAAAGCATTTATGCATAATTTTCAAGCTGCAGTTTCGGGAAAAATGCACAAAACCTCACACTAATATTTCAACCTTTGAATTCCAGGAAAATCAATTACAAAATAACCTCACAGGCACAGTTTTATTATAGAAAGTTCCATTATATCTTAATTATTTCACCGCATCGACTCTTCCAGGTTCTAACATAGAAATTGACAAAACTGCAATGGTGTTTACAATAATTTTTAAAAAAGAAAATATTGAAATGGAAAATACCTTTAGATTCAGAGTGTCGACATCGCTTCTATACATATAATCGCCATCGAATTCTTTCTTCCAAAGACAAGAAAGATGAAAAATTCAAACAGAGAAAACAAGGGTTTGGATAGGGAACTGAAACAAGAGTATTTGGTAAGGAATTTTATTTCCTCTATGACTCTCTGCACACGCTTTGTTATGGCCTTGTGGAATTGGCCCAATAATATGCTTCTAACTAATGGAAGCCATGGAAAAGCCAAATTTTATGAATGTTACACTTCCGACACACAGGGGCACGGTATAATGGAAACACATCAATAATATGCTCCCAACTAATGCAGGCCAAGGTAACGCTAATTTTTACCAATGTTCCACTTCTGGCACATAGGGGCATGGGAGCAAGGAAATGCATCAAGGACATATGGAAGCAACGCCCAAATTCGTGGGAACGTTTGAAGTGGAACACCCATGACGGAGGCAGATATTTAATTGTTGAAAGGAGGCGGTGAAATGTCGAGACTAAACTGTAAAATAAAATAAGCTTTTTGTATTACATCCACAGAATTGGCATTTGCAATAAAATAAGCTTTTTGTATTACATCTACAGAATTGGTATTTGCAGTGATGTTATCAGTTTATTAAAAACTCTCCCTAAAATATGCCTTCCCCATAATAATATCTTAATCATATATAAATGAATATATAAAATATAAAATATAATAACGTGTTCAAGTAGTATTAAATATAATAAATAAATACATTAATGTTTTTAAGTATTGAATGTATTAATAACTAGCACAGCCACTCAAAACTGTGGCTGATTAACGCCCAAAGGCGTGGACAGAAAAAAAAAAATGCATAATCATAATTTTTCTGTTAAAATGATAAAGGTTGGTTTTGATCTAAATCTCATAATAAAAAAAACATTAATATTTTAGGTTTTTATTTATGCATACCTTTGACAGCATATTTACAGCGAGTTAGCAGGTATAAGCCACTATTAAATCTGTGGCAAAAATGAAATGTGCAGATAGGTGAGGAAAGACAGAAAATCAAATGCACGGGCAGTCAGAAAATCAAACGCTTGGACAGTTGAGTAAATTTAAATGGTAATCTGAAAGGTTAATCATTTAAACGTGGAAATCATATAGTGTTGCAATAATTTCTTAATATGATTAGGTAAATGTTAAAAAGTAAACAGGTTAACGGATGCATTTAGAAATACAAGGAAGTTATGAAAAGTAAATCACATTCATTGATTTGGGAGGACGACTAAGAATATGCCAACATCTTCAATTGTTAACCATCAGATTAGAATTTTAGATTAAAAAGTTGTGCTGATTGTCAATAGGTATAGGCCCTTCAGCTTAATAATTTAATTATTAGTTATTAATCGATTATTAATAATAAATATAAATTATTTATAAATTATAAATTAATTTAGGGGAAATAAAAGAAAGAGTAAATAAAAAAGTATAATAAAAAATTAAATAATAATAATAAGAAGTATAAGAAAGTATTATATGTAATAATAAGAACGTAATAAAAAAAA
>SNQJ01S0012511.1:102016-113669 GCA_010110895.2 Picea sitchensis
TACCAACAAGCATGTTCAATACTCCAATGGGTTTACCTAGTCATACCACAAGACGATACCCGCTACCAACAAATATGTTCAATATCTCGATGGGTTAGCCTCTTACACCCTCAGAGACTGGTCCCCCATATTTTAAGATTTTAGTATAAGATTGCTTTGTGCAAGAAGATGGGGGAACAACTCTGAAAAAAAAAATTCTCTCTTTTTTTTTTTTAATTGGGATGGTATTTATGTTAGAGGATGACTTTCCATTATATATTCCTTAGTGATTTTCCTAATGTAAGGGGTACTTAAGCGGACGTAGACTATCTAAATATATGATATAGTAAATCATTTCTAGTGTGAAGTGGATGGTACCATTGGGAAAGAACAAAAAGGTATCTTTAGGCTCAACTCATTTTCTTCCTTTTTTTTTATGTTTCCATGGCTAACTGCTAATCATATCTCCTCGTTACTCTTTAATAAATATACTTTACTCACTTACTCAAGTTTTTTAGGAAAATTGTATGAGTGACCTCTAATCTTGATGGTGACGATATCACTTCCTTATATTGTGGTGAAGGTTTTCAAGAGCGACTACTTTTTAAAATGCCTTAAAAAAGAGAAGATTATTTTTTTTGCAAAAATATGGCTAATTACAACAAGTGATTATTCATTTGATGCTTAGAAGACAACAAGGTTCAAGTATAGCAATGTTTTGAAGAAAAATCCTTCTTTTATATTTCCTTGAAACTGTCTACTCCTGGTGAAATAAATACCTACAGAGATCTCTAGAATTGTCTATCAACAAAATTCAGAATTATTTACATATGTACAGTAGAAAATTCATAAAACATTCAAGAACAAGGGTGGACTTCCACATCTACTAAGGCGAATGCCTTGTAAGTTGACATGACCTATAGAAAATCTTCTTTGGAAATGGGTTTGTGATAAAATTTGAGTCGGTGTCCATTTACTACAAAGGATACTTCTCCATCGTCAATTGTTTTGATTTTCACAACTCCATTGTCATATATAGTGACTACCTCATAAGGACCCAACCATCGGGTGGTGAGATTGCCTTTGAAGGTTTTAAATCGAGAATCAAGAAAAAAATCCCAATCACCAGGTTGGAAGTGTTTCTTCTTAATAAACTTGTCATGCCACTTGATCCTCTGGTTTTGGACTAACACTGTTCATTGGATGGCATCTTCCCTAATCTCATCCAACTCATTGAATTGTAGGGATTGTTGTTTCTGAGCCTCATCTAAGTTTAATCCCAATTCTACGACAATATGGAAGGTCCTTACTTGGAATTCTATTGGTAGAAGTACTTGTTTCCCAGACATTATCTCATAAGGGGTATTTCTGGTGGTGTTTCTCTAGGAGGTTGGATATGCCCATAAATCCTCTAGAAGCCTATCAACCCAATCTTGGTGATGTAATTGTACATTCTTGGTTAAGATAGCTTCCAAAACTTTGTTTGTAGATTCTACTTGACTATTATCTTGTGGGTGGTATGGAGAAGATTTACAGTGTTTAATCCCATATTCTCTATTAGCTCTCTCATCATCTTGGAAGTGAATTGAGTGCCTTGGTCTATAACAATTTCATGAGGGACACTAAAGCGAGTAAATATGTCTTCATAGATAAATTCAACAACGTATTTTTCTATAGCCCTAAATAGGGATTTTTCCTCTACCCACTTGGTGACATAATCTATACAAACCAAAATATAGTTTTTCTTATGAGACATGGGTGAAATTGGTCCTGGAAAGTCAAGGGATCGTTTTTTGAAAGGTTCTAGCATAACTTGGGCATGCAAAGGAATTTCTTTAGATGACGTAGCTCTTCCTATCCTTTGGAAACTATCACAATTCCTCACATACTTGGAAACATATTTGAAAATGCTAGGCCAATAGTAACCTGAATGTAACACCTTATATGTTGTACGTTTGTCAAAAAAATGGCCACCACATGGTCCATCATGAAAACTTCATAGGATTTCTAGTACCTCGTCTTCTCAGACACATCTACGAATAATCAAATCAGGACCGGCACTAGTCACGACGAACCCAAGAGTAATTGGCACTTTGCGTAATAATTTTACACTTTTCATGAGGTGACAAATGAGACGATACTTTCCTAGTAGCCAAATAGTTTTCCATATCTGCAAACCATGGGGTATTTACAAAAAGGGAAAAAAGGTGCTCGTCTGGGAAACTATCATCTACAGGAATATAATCATCCTCATGATTTATTCGTGAAAGAAAATCATCTATCAAATTCTCCTTTCCAGGTCGGTCAAGAATGATGATGTTAAAATCTTGTAATAGAAGGATCCACCTAGTCACTCAACCATTAGTTATGGGTTTATTCATGAGAAATCTAATGACGGAATGATCTGTATGTACAAATAGTTCATAACATGTAATGTAATGACAAAATTTATTGATAGCATGAACTACTGCCAAGATTTCCTTCTTGGTAACTGTGTAGTTTATCTCGGTAGAGGGCAAGCTCTTTCTTACAAAATAAATGGCATAGGACTGTTGGTCTTCTTTCTGCCCTAATACTCCTCCTATTGCGGTGTCGGAAGCATTAGTGGATATGTGAAATTGGAGAGTCCAGTTGGGCCCTCTAAGAACTGGTTCCATAGACAACTTATCTTTCAGGGTTTCAAAGGTAGTTTGACACTACTCAGTCCAAGAAAAATCAACATCTTTTATTAGCAATCCAAACATGGGTGCAACAATCTTTGTAAAATTTTCAATAAACCGCTGGTAGTATCCGACATGTCCAACCAATCTTCTCATATTTTTCTGATTCTTGGGGGGTGGAAGTCTGACGATGAACAATATCTTTGTAGGATCGACTTTGATCCCTTCATATGAAACATGATGTCCCAGAACCACTCCTTCAATCAACAACATTTTACAGTCTTCATGACTTAGAGATAGTGTCATTTCTTGGAATCTAATAAGGAATTTTTCTAAGTTATCTAAGTCTTCCTGGTAAGTGTTTCCTGGTAAGTGATGATATGCAAGCGATTGTCATGGCATGTCATGGGTTTAGATTTTTTTTTTTTTAAATTGTATGACTTGAATAAAATGATCTGTCAACTCGATTCCTCAATTTGATATTTGAGATAAACATCTCTATTTAATGTGAGACACATACTCAATGTATAGAATTCGACATCTTATTGCGCCAAATCAAATAGAAATATATGATTATATCTCTTCCCAAGAATAAAACCACGTAGGCCCATGGTTAACATAATGATTCCAATGCCCCACCAATATATATTTCACTTTCTCCCACATATATATTTCATGAACTACCGGAATGGATTTCATTATTTATTCATTGGGACATTTTTTTTTGGTGTATGTGGGCATGATGGGAGTAAACATTAATATACAACTGTATTTCATGACTTAAAGGAATAGATTTCATTGTTTATTCATTGGAACATTTTTCTCTATGTGGGATGACCATTGTTGATTGGAGAAAACATTACTACTTAACCGTCAACCTAATCAAATCTTGGGTAAAGAAAACTATAAACCTAATAACGTAGAATACTTAAAATCTGCACATTGAAGCTGTTTTTCTTAATTTTTTTAATAACTCCTCTTAATTAGAAATACAGGATACAACATAGGCTAGACCGCTAGACCGTATTCCAAAGAAAGTTTAATACTGAATTGTAATCCGAAAATAATTTATTTTTTTGTATTCTCTTAATAACTTCTCTTAATCCTAGAAACCCAAAATTAATATATTTTCACAAATTTAAATTAAATGTTAAAAATTGAAGTCTGAAATTTTTTTTATGATCACTAATTTTGGGATTTTGAAAGTGATTTAAAATGTTCTCTTAAAAAACCTATTTGAATATATGTTTTGGTTCAAAGAAGTAAGGGTTATAAGTTATTGATTGATATTAAAATTGATGAAAATGTGACATATTTTTTGGCTCATATAAGGAAGCCTTATAAGTAAATGATTTGCAATAAAATTGATGATGGGCTTTGCAAAGACACATTAACCATTAAGAAATTCAAATCATAGGACATATGAACTATTATGCAATTTAAATCATACTAAACACTTTTAAAGATACAGTCACAATTGAAAGCAGATTAGTGGTGGGCCATCCATTCAATGGTTGACCCGCATCCATTAAAAACCTAAAACCTAAATCCCTCATAGTATGCTTCTACTGAAAATTACATTACAAATCAGATGACCTAAAACCTAAATCCTTCCTAACATATACACTACAGATTAGATAAGATAATAAATCATAGCATATAAATTACATTACAAATAAGATGAACTAAAACCTAAATACTCATAACATATACATCACATTATAGATTAGATAAGATAATAGATCATAGCATATACATTATCTGCCATAGCATGAGTCTAATTTATTTTTAAAGTTCTAGTCAATATGGAGATCAAATTAGTGTATAAGACTCTCTCCACCCAGGAATTTGGTTGGTAAAGTCTATGGAGGTATAAATACTCTACCCCCTGGGGATTTGAACTTGTGACCTCTTAGGAGGAAACACATATTCTTAACCATTAATCCTTTTTAATCATCTAAATGTGGCAATCCTATGAAGTTGCAATAATCTTGGAGTAAATAGTAATTTCTTAATATGACTAAGTAAATGAGAAAAAGTAAATAAAGTAACTAATACATTGCATTTATAAATAAGAAGAAATTATAAACAATAAATTTTATTCATTGATTTGAGAGGAGCACTAAAAATATACAATCATCTTCAATTTCTAACCATAAAATTAAAATTTAAAAATAAAAAATAATTAATTGTGCCCCTCACAATGAATCTGCTTATGACAGCGATTACAATGATCTACTTATGGCAACCATTTCAAGTGTACGTGTTTACCACCAAGTCATCAATCTGTGATTTGTCTGCCCACTGTAACGCAATGTTTGAGAGAGCACCATACACAAGGGATGAAGCCTTAACTCACGCTGTAACGCCCCATATTTTGACCTTAGGTAGTTAGAACTGTGATTTTTTTCTCATCTTAGTAATTCATTACTTAAAACCTATTTGGACTCAACAATGTTGATATAGACATGTGACAAGTGTACATATGGACCTATTTATGTGTTTCATATTATTATTTTCATTGTTATATGCTCATGATGATGATAACTCTTTGATTTGTTCAAACATGCAAATTAAGAAGTGGAATTTGGGTACATGAATATTAATTCAAAGAAATGTTGTGAATGCATAACAGATGCAAGACGTGATAAAAATAAACATAGATTTCTTAATTGAACTCCAATACAAATATGGATTCTTATATGAAATTATGATGTATATACATAGATATGAGTTATTGATGAATTGGTGTAATTTAGTTCGTTAAGATTAGTAAATGATGCATTACTTGATCTGTTGTCCTGCATGTCTTGGTGATCATATAGGAACTATTCACTATAGGCAATGATTGTTTATAGTTAGTACATGAATGAGATATGTGTCCGCTATCTACATACAGATACCCTACCCATGTACACTAGTATAAGTAAATAATGTATTAATTATTAAAGTAAATTATTAACTATTTGATTGAAAGTTTATTGAATATGTAAATTATATTGCATACAAATATCTAGAAGCATTAAATACCTTATTGACTTTGATAGATGGTGGGTGTGATGAATTCAATGAGCATGGTGGGGTGTTATGTACATTTTGGGGAAAATTATCAAATAACATTTATTAGCTAGCATGGGAATAAAGACTTTTTATTTTATTTATGATTGTTTAATGCAAGTCATTTATATTTAGTTTAATTTTAATATTTTTTCAAAATATCTAGATAAGGGAGGTTGATGGATAATAATAAGGGTGGTTGAGGAGACTTGGGGAAGTGTGTATGGAAATTTGATAAATAGGGAGAAGAAGTAGAGAGGAGGGAGAGGATGGAGAGGTTTGACCATGATGAGAGGTTGTGAAATTATTAGAAGATATAATTCTTGTGATAGTTTTCTTTGAGCATTTGTGCTTTGTTGTTCTTGGAGTCACGGGCACGGAGGGCCAAGAAACCGAAAGGTTTCTTGTAGCTAGGACACTAGCTAGGATCCTAGCTGGCAGGGAGGATTCCATTGTTTCACTCTGGGAAAGTAGGAAAATAATGCTTGGAAGCGCCCATGACTACATTACAACCGATGAGCTTTGACAAGATAAGGAGTAGGTATTTTTTGGTCGTATTTGGTTATTGAGATTTTGTATATAATTTTTTTTTAAGTTCTAAATCATAGAGTTAACATATTACTTATTTCATCATGTTATCTAGATTTATCATTGAGCAAATGTAGAAGAGTTGTGTAAATCAAAATCAATGAAATTATGCTAAAACGAAGTTGTTATTGTGTATGTATAAAATGAAAGATTATTTGTTTAACATACGGGATGGGTGTTACATATGGTATCAGAGCCCGATTTCGAAACTGAAACCTGGGCTTGACCACCCAAAGCTCTCTGATTTTGTCTTTTTCATCTGCAATCCAATTTGGGTTGTTACAACCACCATCTTTTAATATAAGCATCAAGGAGGATATTGGTTGTAGCCATCCCTTGAAAGCCTCTCCGTTACATTGGCCAACCTTGACATCTCATAATTATTTTTCTGAATCTCGTCTCCTATTCCCTTCTCACTCCTTTCAATATTTCTATTTCTTCTACTTGTATGAAGATCTGCAATGCCTTTTCTTCTACGAATGAAAAGAAAGTGCAGTACAATTAAACACTTTATTTTTCTTTATTTTCCTTTCACAGATAATTGATACTAACCATATTATAGTATGCAAAGGGAGATTCTTTGTCTCAAGTTTCAACAGAGTTTCACTTGGACTTCAATATAAACTAGAAATATTCCTTTACAATCCATTTTATATTCCAAACTCTTTCTATGCTCTATGAGGGTGGNTGCAATCCAATTTGGGTTGTTACAACCACCATCTTTTAATATAAGCATCAAGGAGGATATTGGTTGTAGCCATCCCTTGAAAGCCTCTCCGTTACATTGGCCAACCTTGACATCTCATAATTATTTTTCTGAATCTCGTCTCCTATTCCCTTCTCACTCCTTTCAATATTTCTATTTCTTCTACTTGTATGAAGATCTGCAATGCCTTTTCTTCTACGAATGAAAAGAAAGTGCAGTACAATTAAACACTTTATTTTTCTTTATTTTCCTTTCACAGATAATTGATACTAACCATATTATAGTATGCAAAGGGAGATTCTTTGTCTCAAGTTTCAACAGAGTTTCACTTGGACTTCAATATAAACTAGAAATATTCCTTTACAATCCATTTTATATTCCAAACTCTTTCTATGCTCTATGAGGGTGGTTGAGCATTGTGGTCCTTTTTGAGGGATCATGTGGTGCTCTTGGTGGTTCCTTTCATGCCCTGATCAGCTGCCTGGTGGTTCTAGTATTTCATGATGTTGTTCCCTCCCTTGTGGTTTTCTCCAAGTATTTATGGTGTGGCAGAGATGATTCTTGAAGAGCGCTAATACTTCGTGTTTGCTTATTGTATTGAGTTGTGTATTTATAGGGTTTTAATTATGGATGGTAATGGTTATGGTAGCCTAGGAAGATTTGGATTCATGTGGATTATACAAGAGAGTATGTGTGTAGGCAGAATAGGGCATCAGAGAAAGCATTTTGAGATTCATGTTAGCCTGAATGAAATCACACATGTTGGTTGAATTGCCCATGTTAGATTGATAATAACAACAGTAAATCGGCTGATACAGGGGATCCCCTCAAATTTGTCCTTCAAAAACCCCTTAAACAACCTGTAGATGATCATTCTCAGCTATATAAATTATAACAACAATCACCGTCCTTTCTCTTTGTGCTTAGACTAGTATCTATGCTGGTGGGGGTTTGCGGGAAATGCAATTTCCAGAACATAAATCATTGAAACGTTGAGATGGATTTGACAAAAAAGAAGGTGGACTAATGTACCCTTGAATATTAGTTAAATGACCTCCTTACTTCAAGTAGCTTCTTTAGAACCTCAGTTGCCATTGGAAAAAGAAAATCGCCTAGAAGTATTGCAAAAATCATCGAGCAGTATTGAAAACGTATGCCCTATTGCGGTTTTAGTCTTTATTTTGGAGGTAAGCAATTCTCCCACCAAGGTGAAATAA
Organism: Picea sitchensis; assembly: GCA_010110895.2. Classification (NCBI taxonomy): domain Eukaryota; kingdom Viridiplantae; phylum Streptophyta; class Pinopsida; order Pinales; family Pinaceae; genus Picea; species Picea sitchensis. Next base: position 110,224 of record SNQJ01S0012511.1, read on the forward strand.
TTTGACTAGATAACCCGTGAATAATGTGCATAACCCTTCAAAAGATGGTTAGAGATAACAATCCATAGGCTGAAAAAAAAAAAAATAATAAATAAACAACACAGAAGCAACAAAGAAATGGGAGATCTAAATCTGCCTTTGTTCACTACTGAAATATATTGCAATAGTCCAAAAATTTATTGATGCACAGTTCTGTCTTAATCAAGATGTTAAAACATCCCCATATATACTCCCAAACAACGTCATAAATAACCCTCCTTCAACCGGTAGATGATTGCTTTCTGCTGGAAATTTTGTGACAACAATCCGCCTTATGGATGTTGAAAGGGTTGCCAAGATATGTGCCAAAAGTGACAATGTTAAATGGCATATTCATGATGTAGTAGAAACCACACCATATACCTCATAGAGAAATGAATTTTCTATGCAAGGATGTTTTATTAATCAGCCCACTCGACCTTCAATTTATACTAATATTGTCAAGATCACTTTAAGGCCAACCTCTTAAAATTTTGAATATATCTAAGCAGTGCCGACATGAGAGGGTATTAGGAAGTTATGGATGGCCAATTTAAATTATTCATGGAAGTATTTAGTGTCGGGCACCTTCAAAATCTCCAGTTGGGTGATCACTAATATGTTCGTCTTCTCTTCAATGCTTTCATTTGGAGGCATAGCTGAACTTTCATTATCTGACAACGATGACACGCAACTAGAGTAATTTTCAAAGAATCATGAAAATAGATTGCTGGCTTGAGCACTTTTTTTTATCCTCCTGTTGCTCAATGCACCCATCTGTGTGAGGAAAATACCTCTAACCATCAACAGTGCCAAGATTTCTGGCCTCATCTTGCCTTTGTAAATTCTTCCAAAACCATCTTTATCTAATAATTACTAAGGTCTGAAATTATTCACTGTTGCTGCCTGTTACAACACCCAGATCTCCAAATGTGTGGATTTCGCTTCAAATATGCACCCAGAAGGGTATTGTCTATTGTATATACTCTTGAGGCTGCTGCTGCCCAGAATTGTCTTTCAACATTTTGTTGGATGGGCCCCACAAAGCATCAATTAAGGGCCTCCTAATAAACCACCCTCTTGCTATATGCTGAAAAGGGGCTTTACTACATGTCCAGAACAAATCTCTGTATGACTTCTACCAGTGTTTAATCCGAAAAATATGTCTATGGAAAATCCTTTATGTTGAAATAATTGCTGAGAGTTAAGTTCCTTATAAACATCTCAAACAATAGGCATATAAGGTGTGCTTTCAGTCCCTTATGTGGGTTTGAACTTGGCGTTATGGTTCTATTGACAAACCAATAGATGACATATGTGGAGTGATTATCTAAGCACAAGAACATCATCAAATAAAAAATCACTGCACCTGAAACTTATGACAGAATGTAAGTACTTCTATCAGACCATGAGTTCATAGATTCCCATCTTTTTTTTTAAGAAAATCCTCAGCTCCCTCAATGTCCCCAATCCAGACTAGTGTAGAAAGCAAGCAAATATGGCTAAATACAACACTATGATAGAAACCCTAAGCTATGAAGAAGAACATAGAGTGGGATCTCCAGGTAGTCACCCTGACAGGAACGTGGCATTGACTGCACCCAAATCAGTGCAGGGAAGTTCCTAAGATTTGAAGAACAACCAAGCCTGCGTGTAAATGAATACAGAAAATTATGAACGTATTCTGTGAAGATACATTCTTACGTTTGAAAATGTGGAGATAAAAAGAAACCCCATAACTGTCGGTAACGTTGAGCAGCTGTGACAGGCACACAGTTCAAGCTTGATGCAAGAGAAACATAGTTTTGTATGGAGCTGCAAATCTTACTATGGTTATGGGAATCTATTCATACATGGACATGATCACTGGAAATTTGGAAGAAGAGATTGCCACGTTGAGAAAATACCTTCAACAAAAAAACATGCAGAATAGGTCAAAGGTTTTGGATAACATTATCAACAGTCATAGGCCACATCATGACAAGTGTAGGCTAGGATACAATTAAACAAAAAAAGGCTCAAACTCCAAAACTATATATCAAGAAACACAACAAAGAAGTTATGGAGATACAATCAGTGGAGATAAGAAGTGTTATAGGGAAGATCATAGGGACACTCCTCCACCTAGAAAATTCATATTTCAAAATCAACGATAGTTATAAACAAGCAAGACTTAGGAAGAACAAGAATTCAAAAGAGTAACTCCTTCCAGAATATCTTCAACTCCCATGTATAAAACTATATTTTTTGGTTTATGTTATGCATGTAATAATTTTGGACATAAAGATGTAAATTGCAGAGATAATAGCAAGAACATAAACAAATTTGGAATTCACACACAAAATGGTTATCTAAGATGGCCTAGTGAAACACAGAGAATGATCAGGGGATCAAATTTTGCTCAAAAATTCAAAGTGCTCAGAATCATTTCAAACCAGACAAGAGGGTAGCCCTCATTTTTGCGAACCCAACACAACTCGTTTCATCTCAAACGAACATCAGGAGTGAGAGATATTGCAATCTATTCATAAAGTCAAACATGCAAAAAATGGATGATGAATGTACAGTCCGTACAGTCTGACGTGGCAGGGCCATATGACTGTACGATGATGTGGCATGTGATGACATGACAGAGTTTGGTTGGCAGTTGAGGGCGAATGATATCTTGACACGTGGCATTGTGTGGTCAAGTGATTGGGTGCCACGTGACCCAATCATGGGCTGCCACGTGGCACCCCGGTATTGGTTGATTGTTGTTTGTTAAAATGTATTGGAGTCCGTGGGGTTCGACCCCCAAACATCCCCAGCACTTAACTCCTTCGCAAATACCGTTCGACCAATGGACCATCGGTTGTGCCTTGTAATATATATGAGTTTATATGTATTCCAATTTACTTTATGTGACCGTTGGTGGGGGGTCGGGTCGGGGCTTAGCCCCGGCCCGCGGTCATTTGTTTTTGCATATTCCCATACCATATACCATGCACCCAACGGTTGGCGTGGGGTTTTAATACATAGCTTGTGGTCTTGTTAACACATATGCCCATAACCGGAGCGCGGGGGGAGTTTAAACAATTGTAACAATTTAAGCCCTTTTTTCCAATACGCGCGGTCATATGACCCCTATGTTCCTAGGTGCTAGGCGGTTAGGGGTTGGTACGCCCATAACCATCCTATAGTTTGCACCGTTGGCGCATTTTCACCCAGTTCTGGGTTTTTAAGCTATATATTGCGTGTGTGCCAGGTTCATTGGAGAAGGGTGAAATTTGTAGATGCAGAGACAACAAGCTTGAAGGGGGGACTTCCAGGAGGCCTAACTTCTTCGTTTTTCGATCGATTGAGGTGTCGAAAAAGCCCAGCTAGGGGTTGGTCAGTTTGAGCATTGTAAGGCATGTTTTTGAGCACTTTGAGCAATTAATAATAATGAT
>SNQJ01S0012512.1:16923-47294 GCA_010110895.2 Picea sitchensis
TATTCCAATTGGCTCCTCTTGTCAGTTTTTAGTGCAACACGAGCTTCTGTACATCTTTGTAATTGTGGGTTCTACACTTCTGGGGCAGTCTGAAGCCCTACATATCTTCCAGGTGGATATTGGTGGCCTCCCACCTACTCCAAATGGATTATTTTGTATGTTTTCATGTCAACACATCTTGTTGTACTTCTAGGTCTATTTTGGGGCCCTAAACAATGTTTTTTGGCTCACCATAGTCAAACTGTAGATAGAGTCAGAGTTTGATGGCACAATGTGTTGTTCTCAAAAATACCTTTCCAACGGGCTATCATGCACCTAAAACGAAGATCATATGCAAAAGTTACGACCCCGAGAAGTTAATGTACTAGCTTACCCAAACAAGGCCCACATGACTTTTGGCGTTTCATCTCCGTTAGGTTTTTGGATGTCTAGGGTTTTGGCATTCCTGCTTATCATAAAAAGTCCTTCAAAGCCTTATTTTAATGATATTCTTGTGAATGAGCATAGCCGTCACATCTCTTCTCAAAGATAAAGATGCCACCATTCTAGTGAGTCTTGCACTATGTATTTTTACAATCTCTTTACAATTATTTCATTAATAGAAATCAAGTATTGATGTATTTCTTTGTTTCTGGAAATTTTCATGAGTATTTCATTGTAATTTCTTTTCTTTCATTTCATTCCAAACATAATCCAGATCAGTGGGTCCAACGATCTTTGGGGGCTTTGGACCCAGAGACAACTGCAAGCGAAGGTAATCTTCTTCCGATCAAGGAGAAGCCTGGGAAGAATCAAGGTCAAGGTACCAAACAAGGATCAACATATTTCCCCACAGGCCTCTCAAGGATGAAGTGACCATACGAGCAAAGTGACCATATGAGCAAAGTGCCCCTACAAACCCGCTCTTACAAAACAACAAGAATGACATCAACCATTCGACCAAAAAAAGATTTGCCAATACACAAACAATATATTCCTCGCCTTCAAATCAATTTATAAAAGAGTGTTGGGTTTATTCAACAATAATAAGTTGATTTTAGATGAGTGTCTTGAAACTACATGTGCCAAGTCTCAACTCAAAAGAAGGATCATCCAGTATGCGATTTAGACTTAGAGTTAGAAAGAGGTGAGCAAAATATGCATGCTAAATCATAAACATGAAAACATGAAGCACAAACATGTCAGCATAAAGTTGCATAGTTTGATTTAGCCAGAAAGTTTCATAATTTGATTTATCCAATCAGGACATGAAATAGAAAAAACCATGCAACCACATCAGATCACCAAGCACTTAGGAATCGACAAAAGGTCAGAAGATGACATGTCAATTCTATCACACAAATGTCAAAGAAACATCATAGGTCAATAAGCATCATGAAGACATTTGAAATCAATAGATCGAAAGGAAAAATCAACAACCATCAAAGACAGTCATCAATAAAAATAAGACCCCCAACTCCCTCAAGGTAGGAAAATAAATAACATTATGCTCCAGCAGTAGATGATTAGGAAATATGATCAAAATTTTAGTAGGGGGCCCCTTTCCTTTCGCTTGTAAAAGAAAAAGTAAAGGGGTGTTGTTGCGACCACAACAAATGGTGACACACTGGAAGAACCAATTATCTTTGTCAATAGAAATTTAGGTCCTATACTTCAGATCTAAGTTTTAAGGATAAGCTCAATAAGATTGTAGATATTTTTTCAACAGTCATGGGTACCACAACGACACAAAAATTCTAAAAGATATAACCCAATATTTCTAGTACTTGTATTCTAACACACCCTTTTCAAAGATCCAATTAATAAGATAAATTCTTTTACAGGTTGCACACTTCAGATTGGTTTTGGTTTGAGCATGAGTTTCACTTTTAAAACAAGCAAACATCTACCTAAGTGTCTTCCTCATCTCTCTTTTCTGGGCATTAATTCGTTGCCAGTGAGCAACCATAGCCTCGATGAAGTTGCCTCAATACCATACAAGCATAGCCCCACTACTAGCAGATGCCTATAGCCTCGACGAGTTTACTTGTACTTTTCACATTATTAATAATTCTTTCAAATTCCCTTTTTTTTTCAAAAAATGCTCACCCTTTTACATTTTAGATATAGATATGCATATGCACATAGGGTGTGAAGGAAGCAGGGTGATATGAGAGTTCTTTTGATTTGTTGAGTAGATGTTTTGCATTTAGTTTAACCCACAGGTCTCCCCAAAAAATGTCATAGTAAATGCCATTTATTAATGTGAAGTGGATGGAGCTCAAAGAAAAGAGTGGATAAACACTTTGAGTAAAATCTGCATGCTAAATCATAAAGATGAAAACATGAAGCATAAACATGCCAACAAAAAGATGCATAGTTTGATTTATCCAATCAAGGCATGCAACAGAACAAACCATGCATCCACATCATATCACTAGTCACTTAGGAATAATCAAAAGGTCAGAATATGACATGTCAATTATATCACACAAATGTTAAAGAAACATCATAAGTCAATAAGCATCATAAAGATATTTGAAATCAAAGATCGAAAGGAAAAATCAACACCCATGAAAGAAAATCATCAATCAAGATAAGACTTCCAACTCCCTCAAGGTAGGAAAATAAATAGCATTAGGATAGAAAACAATAGATGATTAGGCAATAGGATCAAAATTTTAGTAGGGGGCCCCTTTCCTTTCGCTTGTAAAAGAAAAAGTAAAGGGGGGGTTTTTGCGGCCACAACAAGGTGTTGACTGCTTCTCTCCAAAACTTGTTTGATAGCTTGGCTTAATTCAACATTATTCTTTCCATGTCTTGTACAGTTCATTTTTTTCTTTCTACCACTTCATTATGTTGTGGAGTTCTTGTGGCAGAGAAATGTCTTTTTATCCCACAAGTCTAAAAAAAATCTTCAAATTCATTTAAGATAAACTCACCTCCTCTGTTTGATCTCAAACACTTGATTTTTAAATCAGTTTCATTTTCAACCAATGCTTTGAATGTTTTGAACTTCTCAAAAGTTTCAGATTTTTCTTTTAGGAACATAACCCATGTCATTCTAGAATAATCATCAATGAGCAACATGAAGTAATTTTTTCCTTGTAGACTTTGTGTTCTTGTAGGCCCACAAATATCTGTACGAACGAGTTCCAATGGCTTCGTTGTTGAGTACTCCTTTGATTTAAAGCATGTTCTCATTTGTTTTCCATGTTGACATTGCTTGTAGATAGTGTTTGAAGGTTTAACAATCTTTGACATGTCTCTCACTGCTTATTTAGTGATCATTTTTACCAGATTATCAACGTTCATATGACCCATTCTTCTATGCCATAGCCAACTTTCATCTATTTATCCCATATAACACTTTTCTCCCTCGATCTCATTGTGGATATATACATTATTTTATGTTCTATATGCACTTTCCACTAATCTTCCTGAGCCTTCCTTCCTTATTTCATAGCCTTGATAATTAAATGTGAGATTATGTCCTTGGTCGCACATTTGACTAACACTGAGAAGATTGTGTTTCATACCATCAATGCACAAGACATTTTCTGTTTTAGTCTTTCCATTATTGATAATTAGAGTACCTTTTCCATCTATCCTTGTGGTAACATTGCTTCCAAATGTCACGCTGCCTTTGCTAACTTCTTTCAAAGTGAGAAACTTGCTCTTGTCCCCTGTCATGTGGCTTGAGAATCCACTATCAATGTACCATTGGTTTCCTTTGTTTTGAGCATGAAGGGAAATTCACACAAGCATAGATTCCTCTTTCTACATCTCTTGTTCATGCTTCATTTTCCAAAATCATACGAGTTCTTTCTTTTGTTTGACAATGTATCCACATCCTTGTTTTGTCTAGGAGTTTCCACAAGGTCACTTCTACAAAGGCGTGCTTTATGCCCATAGTTTTAGCATTTATAGCATATAACATTGTAATAAAATAAAGGGGAAAATGAATTATAGTTTATGTTTTAGAATCCATAAGCATTCATGTATTTTTCCCATACATGAATATTTCTTGTATGTGTTATACAATCTATTGCTTTATGAACAAAATGATTACAACAAAAGCAATAACCAAAGAAATAATTTTGGTACCAATTCATGTGAGGCTGACTTGGTGGGAAAGATATTTTGAATCTGTCCTTGTTTTCCTTAGGAGGAATGACAACTTTCTTCAGAACATTATTTTGTTTCTTCTTGTTTTCTTCATCAATGATGGAAATTTTGAGTACATCAACATAGCTTTTAGATTTTTCTTCATTTACTTTCTTTCATGGCCCTGCAACTTCTGGATATTATTTGGTGGTCATATGACTCTTATCATAACCAAGACCCGTCTTAATAAATGGTGACCTTAGATATTTGATGATATGATATAAGGTTTTGGTACTCTTTTCAAACTTCAAGCTTCTATTCAATTGAGCAATTGACCTTTTGATGCAGAAGCATCTCTCCATGTCAGCAGCTAGCCAGCCAGCCACGTCAGCGCGCATGCATTCAAATGATAAAAGAGAGGCCCAGCCTCATTTGAATTTGAAATGAATGTAATTAAATGTGCTTAGGCTGTTGATCCAGGGAAGCCGTGCCTTTGAGCAGGCGTTATATTGGATCAACCTTTATTGTAGATCGACTGAGATCTAGGTCTGATTTTGGACTAGACATCCCATTCAATGTAATTGAATAGGGTAGGTGAGTTATGGAGGGAAGCGCTAAGAGCCCCTCAGGTAAAAGAGATTTCAGATCTCATTTTTGTAGAGGAATGATAGAGAAGAGAAGAGCCAGGGAGAGCTCGAGGAACACCATTGTAAAATACATGCATTTGCCATTGTTTAATACAAACAACAATTTTTCCTGCACATGTTCTGTGTATATGGATGTATGTGTGTGTTCCCTATGTATGTTGTGAATGTATGACTGTTGATGCATTATGCAGGAGTTGTGTTTGATTTCAGGGTTGAAGGTCTTTGAGGCTTCATACCAGGAGGGTGTGACAGAACGTTGAGGTTCTGAGAGCCGTGCACAGAGGATGCACTTTTGAACTCTGAGGAGTCAGACAAAGACGTGCTGAGGCACAGGAACTGAGATCAACAACTCAAGAGGAAGACCTCAAGGTTGCTGAACACCTTGGAGGCAAGGCTGTGTACGAGAACATAGTTGTAGACAGAATCACTGAGGATTCTGTGGGATCTCTACTAGGTGGGCATTGAGCGTAAGCACGAGGTGCATGAGGAAGGAACTCTGCTGAGAGTTCGGAGAAGACCAGAATCACTGAGGATTCTGAGAGCTCTGCCAGGAGGGCATTGAGCAGGTGCAAAGGGTGCACAGAAGGAACCCATAACTACTGAACGTTATGTGGAAGAGATACTCCGCCAGGAGGGCGTCGAGAAAGTGTGTAGGTAGGCACAGGAAAACAAAGAACTCTTTGAGTTCTGTCATCTGAAGGAAGTATCCACTGAGGGAACTTTCACTGGGTTGCTGAATACCCAGAAGCACTCAAGAAGAGGCTTGAGCAGAAGGATAGCCAGGAGGGCAACCATTTCATTCTCCATCTGAGGGAGAAGAAGGACATAAATCCCTTAGGGGCCTGAGTGATTATATAAGCTCAGGAGGGATAGCACCGTGTGTGCGCAGAGGTTTTGCAAGGAGTGAAGACGCCAGAATCCTTTGAGGATTCGAGGACAGAAGATTAGAACAAACAACGCTTTTACGCACATTTGCGGAACTCAGGGTTGAGGAGTTCGCGCAAGAGAGAATAGAAGACAAAGGTTGAGGCCTTTGGAACTTTGGAAATTCTTCCAAGGCATAAATAAGTGTAGGAGCTCAGGAGGAGCAATAGTCGTCGTCAGATCGGCTAGAGAACAGATCTGGACCGTCGAATAGTTCACGTCCAGGAGGGGCACCAGAAGAAGCTCATAGCAAGAAGAGACCGATAGCCGTCGGATCTCGCTCAAAAATCCTGTAAGCCGTTGGATCGGGAAGAGTTGCGCGGAGATTAGCCTCTGGAGGAGGATCACACTAGAGGAAAGGATCCGAGCCGTCATATCGGGAGTAGGTACCCGACATCCGTCAGATCTGCGGAAGCTACACGAGGTTTAGTAGTCGGGACATCGACCATTCGGAGAATCGGAGTTCTCGAGGTCGAGGGAAACAGGACAGCGGAAGTCCCGAAATCCCGAGAAGGGATCATAGCCGTTGATCTCGGACGGGACACGTGTCTGAAATCCGGATAGTTCGGAGTTCGGGATTTTCGGAGACAAGAATCTTGTGCATGTTGAAATCGCGATCCATGATTTCCCGATAGGATCAGATCCATTGATCACAGCAGGGACACGTGGCGAGAGATCCCGGAGAGTCGAAGTTCGGGATATCGGGGTTTACGGAGTCGTGAAACTCTTGCATAATGAAATCGCGATCCGCGATTTCCCGATATAGTCGGAGCCGTTCGATCTAAGGGACGCGTGTTCGACGATCTAAAGGAGTCGGGGTTCGGCATTTCGGGGTTACCGCATACAAGGGAATTGTTGCATCAGAAGTCCCGAAATCTTGACGAGATCGGGACCGTCCATTTGGAGAGGACGCGTGGCAACGATCAAGATCTACCAGGGAAAGCGCAACAGGAGGCTTCATCGGTAAATCAGGAATCGCGATATCGGAGATCCTGGGAGCAAAGAATTCGTGCATTAGGGAATCGCGATCTACGATTTCCCGACAAGATCTGAATCGTTCGCTTGGAGGACGCGTGTCAGAGGATCCCGAGGAGTCGGGGATCGACATATCGGAGTTTCCGGTGGCAAGAAACTCTTGCAGCTCGATGTCGCGATTCGCGATATCCCGACGGAGGAGCGTGTGGGGCCACCCAGGTGCTCAGCGAGGGATAGGTGGCAGATAAAAGGTCGGGAGCCAATTGGAAGACAGAGTTGTAGTGGGAGCCAACTGTCAGAACAATAGAGGAGGAGGACAGTGCCGAGGTGGAGGACAACTGTCAACTAAACGGAGAATCGGGATTTGGGCGATCGGGAATCCCGTAGGCATTTGCATCGTGACATCGCAAACCCCGAAATCCTGATGGGAGTCATATCTATGGTCGTATGGGGAGCGATCACATGGACCATTACATAGCCAGAAGGGGCTAAAGCTCAGAAAAGGAGCGCATCAGGAATCGACATATCGCGAGTCCCGTGGAAATAAACATTTTGTCATCATAAACGCTGAAACTCCGATGGAGGGTTTGACTGCTATCACATGGAGACAGGTCATATGGACCAAGGTATAGCCGGTAGGGGATAGCTCGTGGAGAAGGAACTCATCGCAAATCGGGGATTGGAGAGATAAGGAGTTCTCGACAGTGAGAACCGCGAAACCCCGAACCCCGATACAGAGTCAGGGATAACCACGGTCAAGTGTTGAAGGTCATGGAGGGTAAAGAAGGACATGTGGATTGGGTCGAGAATTTGCACAGTGATTCCTGAGAGGAATATAAAGAGCCGCTTTGTCTCAACAGAGAGAATCAGAACGATCCTATGAGCAGGAGGTTAGCTTAAGAGACCCTGCGGGGTGATAGGTTGGACCTTCTCTGCATCAAGTGGTATCAGAGTGAGTTCTTGTATGTTATTTCAGGCAAGAGGAGAAAAGAGGAGGCAGAGGAAGACATAGTTGTTGGAGGACTCTGTAAGGACTTTCTTGCAGGTAGGCAATAGTCCATAGACAGTCAGCAGGACTGTGAGAGGATGATGAAGCTGGAACACTCAGGGATGCAGAGTGACAACAACAGATATGTCAGGGAGGCAGACAGGGACCGCAAGATGGCTATTGAAGTCCATAGAAAGAAGAGCAAGGCGGAAAAGCTTGTAGAAATGGATAGAGAATTTGATAAAGACCTCTATGAATTAAAGGCAGACATAGAGGAGTTCGAACTGCAGATGAGGCAGGAAAAGAAAGCCAAGCTAAGATGGGTATATGAATGGCCCATGAAGACGCCAAAGGTGAAATGGCCAGTCAGGGAGCTGATGGCTAGAAGACAGCGCAGACTGTTGAAGAGATGGTTGAGGTATGCTGAAAACCTCAAGGCCACAGAGGAAGAGATGATTGATCACTGTTGGCCAGAGACTGGAAAGAGTCTCGATGATTGGAATGATGAAGAATTTGAATTAGGGTCATCTGAGGATCTCAAGGACTGTCAGGAGGGAAAAGAAGTAGAAATTATAGTTTGCCATGAGGGCAATGAGTTGAGATCAGCTGAGGATCTCACAGACTGTCATGAGGACAGCCAAGGAAATTCACATTTCCAGCTGGGCAATGAAAGGAGACCGCTGAGGGATCTCGAAGACTGCCAGGAGGGTAGCAAAAACATCTTAACCTGCCAGGTGGGAAGAGATGAGAATTTGGGACCATATGAAGGTCTCATGGGCTCAGAGGAGAGTTCAATTCAATAAGGGTTGCTGATGTAGATGGGATTGGTTGATCTCATAATCTTCCAGGGAAGAAGCAGAAGCATCGAATACTGCCAGGTAGGCAGGGATGAGCAGATGAATTTGGATCAACCAGAGAAGCTGACAGAGAAGACGAGACTGTCTCAGGGTCTCATAAATTCAGAGGTGAATTTGGATCAACAAATGCAACTGACAGAAGAGGAGGAACATCAGGATGGTATTCTGATCATTGGAGGAATTGAAATATTCCTACCATTTGCCTAGGAGGAGGCAAAAAAATCTGTTGTAGATGATGCAACAACAGAAGAACAGTCACAGCTGGAGATGAATGTCAAAAGGGAATTGGAGCAGACATTGGAGACTGCCCAAACATAAGAAAGGAAGAATGAGCGTTCTGAGGAACAACTCAACAATTTCAGCCAGCAAGCTGAGAGCGCTGTAGCATTGGAGTTGACAACAGAAGAAGAAGCAGAAGATGAAGAAGAAGAAGACGAGCATTATGAGGAATGGCTCGATATTTTCAGCCAGGAAGCTGAAAAGAATGCAACAGAGGAGGTTGCAGAAGCAGAAGAGGAAGAAGCAGGCAGCATTTGCTTTGCTGACCTGTGGGATCAATTTGAATCCCTGGAGGAAAGGATAAAAGTGTAGGGCATGCACATCCAACAGGTGAAGTTGGAAATGGATGAAGGAGGCCTGGGAGATCATGATGATCTGCCCAATGGCCAAAAAATTTTGCAGCTGAGGAGACTGCATGAGCAGAACCAACCATTGGAGCAGCTGGATGAGGTGATAGAGGAGATCATGGAGCTGATGATTCGATCAGAAGAAACTGCTAGCAAGGAGAGGCTGAGCAGAAGAGCAACAACAACAGCAGCAACACAGAAGAAGCAACAACAACAACATGATGGAGCGGATGAACAACTCCAGATATTTGTTTGGGATCCAGGAGGATTCCAACAGCTACAGGGGAAGCGCATGAGAAGGATCTCATGATTTTGTAGTTGTGGAGTATGATGAAGGAGCATATCTCCATGTCAGCAGCCAACTAGCCAACCACGTCAGCGCGCATGCATTCAAATGCTAAAAGAGAGGCACAACCTCATTTGAAATTGAAATGAATGTAATTAAATGTTCTTAGGATGTTGAGCCAGGGAAGCCGTGCCTTTGAGCAGGCGTTAGATATGATCGACCTTTATTGTAGATCGACTGAAATCTAGGTCTGATTCTGGACTAGACAACCCATTCAATGTAATTGAATAGGGTAGGTGAGTTCTGGAGGGAAGCGCTAAGAGCCCCTCAGGTAAAAGAGATTTCAGATATCATTTTTGTATAGGAATGATAGAGAAGAGAAGAGCCAGGGAGAGCTCGAGGAACACCATTGTAAAATACATGCATTTTCCATTGTTTAATACAAAAAATAGTTTTTCCTGCACATGTTCTGTGTATATGGATGTCTGTGTGTGTTCCCTATGTATGTTGTGAATGTATGACTGTTGATGCATTCTGCAGGAGTTGTGTTTGATTTCAGGGTTGAAGGTCTTTGAGGCTTCATACCAGGAGGGTGTGACAGAACGCTGAGGTTCTGAGAGCCATGCACAGAGGATGCACATCTGAAATATGAGGAGTCAGACAAAGATGTGTTGAGGCACAGGAACTGAGATCAACAACTCAAGAGGAAGACCTCAAGGTTGTTGAACACCTTGGAGGCAAGGCTGTGTACGAGAACACAGTTGCTGACAGAATCACTGAGGATTCTGTAGGAGCTCTGCCAGGTGGGCATTGAGCGTAAGCACGAGGTGCAGGAGGAAGGAACTCTACTGAGAGTTCGGAGAAGACCAGAATCACTGAGGATTCTGAGAGCTCTGCCAGGAGGGCATTGAGCAGGTGCAAAGGGCGCATAGAAGGAACCCAGAACTACTGAATGTTCTGTGGAAGAGATACTCCACTAGGAGGGCGTCGAGAAAGTGTGCAGGCAGGCACACGAAAACAGAGAACTCTTTGAGTTCTGTCATCTGAAGGAAGTATCCACTGAGGGAACTTTCACTGGGTTGTTGAATACCCAGAAGCACTCAAGAAGAGGCTTGAGAAKAAGGATAGCCRGGAGGGCARCCATTTCATTCTCCATCTGAGGGAGAAGAAGGACATAAATCCCTTAGGGGCCTGAGTCATTATATAAGCTCAGGAGGGATAGCACCGTGTGTGCGCAGAGGTTCTGCAAGGAGTGCAGACGCCAGAATCCTTTGAGGATTCAAGGACATAAGATTAGAAGAAACAATGCTTTTACTCACATTTGTGGAACTCAGGGTTGAGGAGTTCGCGCAAGAGAGAATAGAAGACAAAGGTCGAGGCCTTTGGAACTTTGGAAATTATTCCAAGGCAAAAAGAAGTGCAGGAGCTCAGGAGGAGCAATAGTCGTCGTCATATCGGCTAGAGAACAGATCTGGACCTTCGAATAGTTCACGTCCAGGAGGGGCGCCAGAAGAAGCGCATAGCAGGAAGAGACCGATAGCCGTCGGATCTCGCTCAGAAATCCCGTAAGTCGTTGGATCGGGAAGAGTTGCGCGGAGATTAGCCTTTGGAGGAGGAGCGCACTAGAGGAAAGGATCTGAGCCATCAGATCGAGAGCAGGTACCCGACAGTCGTCGGATCTGCGGAAGCTACATGAGGTTTAGCAGTCGGGACATCGACCATTCGAAGAATCGGAGTTCTCGAGGTTGAGGGAAACAAGACAACGGAAGTCCTAAAATCCCGAGAAGGGATCATAGCCGTTGATCTCGGACGAGACACGTGTCTGAAATCTGGATAGTTCAGAGTTCGAGATATCGGGATTTCCGGAGACAAGAGTCTTGTGCATGTTGAAATCGCGATCCACGATTTCCTGATAGGATCAGAGCCGTTGATCACAGCAGGGACACCTGGCGAGAGATCCCGGAGAGTCGGAGTTCGGGATATCGGGGTTTCTGGAGTCGTGAAACTCTTGCATAATGAAATCACGATCCGCGATTTCCCGATACAGTCGGAACCGTTCGATCTAAGGGACGCGTTTTCGAGGATCTAAAGGAGTCGGGGTTCGGCATTTCGGGGTTTCCGCATACAAGGGAATTGTTGCATCAGAAGTCCCGAAATCCCGACGAGATCGGGACCGTCCATTTGGAGAGGACGCGTGGCAGCGATCGAGAGCTACCGGGGAAAGCTCAACATGAGGCTTCATCGGTAAATCAGGAATCGAGATATCGGAGATCCCGGGAGAAAAGAATTTGTGCATTAGGGAATCGCGATCTGCGATTTCCAGACAAGATCTGAACCGTTCGCTTGGAGGACACGTGTCAGAGGATCCCGAGGAGTCGGGGATCGACATATCGGAGTTTCCGAATGCAAGAAACTCTTGCAGCTCGAAGTCGCGATTCGCGATATCCCGACAGAGGAGCGTGTGGGGCCACCCAGGTGCTCAGCGAGGGACAGGTGGCAGATAAAACGTCGGGATCCAATTGGAAGAAAGAGCTGTAGTGGGAGCCAGCTGTCAGAACAGTAGAGGAGGAGGACAATGCCGAGGTGGAGGAAAACTGTCAACTAAACGGAGAATCGGGATTTGGGCGATCGGGAATCCCGTAGGCGTTTTCATCGTGACATCGCAAAACCGAAATCCCGATGGGAGTCAAAGCTACGGTCGTATGGGGAGCGGTCACATGGACCATTACATAGCCGAAAGGGGCTAAATCTCAGAAAAGGAGCGCATCGGGAATCGGCATATCGTGAATCCCGTGGACATAAACATTTTGTCATCGTAAACGTTGAAACTCCGATGGAGGGTTTGACTGCGGTCACACAGAGACAGGTCATATGGACCAAGGTATAGGCGGTAGGGGCTAGCTCGTGGAGAAGGAGCTCATCGCAAATCGGGGATTGGAGAGATAAGGAGTTCTCGACAGTGAGAACCGCGAAACCCTGAACCCCGATACAGAGTCGGGGATAACCACGGTCAAGTGCTGAAGGTCGTGGAGGGTAAAGAAGGACCTGTGGACTGGGTCGGGAATTTGCATAGTGATTCTCGAGAGGAATATAAAGAGCCGCTTCGGCTCAACAGAGAGAATCAGAATGATCCTGTGAGTAGGAGGTTAGCTTAAGAGACCCTGCGGGGTGATAGGTTGGACCTTCTCTGCATCACTTTTCCAAATCCTTTCTTAAGGAAACAAGTTCAACTTCTAGCTTCTCACAATTTTCTTCCTTTTCCTTCAACTATATTCTCACCACTTCTTCTATCCTTCTTACCTCTTCTAATTGAACTTTTAGGCTTGTGATAATCTTTTCTGATTCTTCAAGGCTTTGTGACATTTTGGCTTTTGAATCATGATCCTCTTTTTCATATTTATGCAACCGCTCCTTTTGTTTCAAATTCTTTTTCCTCAACTTCTTTATTTCACTTAAGTCACACATGAGTTCTTCTTCAAGATCCACTTCTTCATATATTTAAACGTTTTCCACTTCTTCTAAATGCATCATTTCTTTGTCTTCATCAATCTTTGTTTCAATTGCCTAAATGCATAATAACACCATTTATCTTAGCACCATAGTTGAAATGATGCCTCAACTGAAACTAATGATATGCCAATATGCCGAGGGAAATGTAATGCTAGGAAATAATCACTCCATATTTTCTGCTAGGGGACCGACCCCACCTATTAAATATATATTGTTGAATAAATTATTGTAATTGATGTCAAACGTAAGTAAGTATTCACACACACACACACACACATATATATTCAAAGGAAATGTGACTTTAATAAATACAAAAGAGAAAGTGGATTAGAGGTGAAGTTACTTGAAAGTGGATTAGAAATGGAGTTACGTAAACGTGGAGTAAAACATGAAAGATGATTAGAAATGAAGTTATGTAAAAGTGGAGTAAACATGAAAGTGGATTACAAAAAATATCTCAATTTAGATGAATTGAAGCTTATGCAAATGTCTCTGGATCACGAGTCTCTAAAACTTGAGCTAAAAGAGAACAGGATTGTTGGAACTGAGAATGTGTATGACGTTGATCTGAAGGATTACCGACAAGATCACCAACTGCTTCTCATGTTGAACGCACCCATCTAGGAAGCGGTGGTGATGGTGCTGGTTCAGGTTCAATGGAATCATCTGAGGGAAGGTGAGAAGGTGGAGGTGGATTTTCATCCTCGTTGTCATCATCTGAAGAAGAAACCAGAATAGGAACAGAAGAAGGCACAAACACTGAAGATGGATCATAGGCCGAAGAAGGCATAATTGTCGAATTAGGCTCGCAGACCAAGATATTTTCATCAAATTTAATATCTCTTCTAATAATAATTTCATTACAATGTGGTTGAATAAGTCTGTAACCTTTGACATCTTCATAATAACCAAAAAATACACACTTCTCACTTTTAGGCTGCGATGCTTTCCTTTTCTCATCAGGAATGTGAGCCCATCATATACTACCAAATACACATAAGTGACTTAGATCTGGTTTAATTTTAGCCCATGATTCTTCTTGTGTCATATTTTTAAGATTCTTTTTGGGAGTGGCATTTACTATGTAATTTGCACAGTTGATGGCTTCTGCCCAATACTTTAGACTTAATCCCTTAGATTGGACCATACAATTAGCCATTTCTTTTAATGTGTGGTTCTTTCTCTCAACAACACCATTTTGTTGTGGTGTATATGGAACAAAGTGTTGCATTTGGATGCCCTGTGTAGTGCAGTAACTTGTAAAATTATTGTTCACATATTCACCTCCATTATCTGTTCTTAACCTTTGAATTTGATGTCTAGATTTCTTTTCTACAAGGGTCTTTAGGCCAGAAACTTGTCAACAAATTTGCTCTTAAGTTTTAAGAAGTAAAACCAAGTACATCTGGAAAATTCATCAATGAAAGTTAAGAAATACTTGCACCCAAAAAAAATAGGAGAAGGAAGTGGACCACACAAGTCACTGTGAACAAGCTACAAAGGGCCCAAGGCGTGCCAAGATGCACGTTTGTAAAAACTACCATGATGATGTTTGTCGAGAACATAACCAACAAAAACACCATCTCTGCATGAAACAAGAGGAAGGCCAATCACCATTTGTTGATTACATAGTTGTTGCAATGAGCGATAGTTTAGATGACCAAAATGCTCATGCCAAAGTTTGCTCAAGTCATTGTTATGAGCATTAAAAACCAAGGGAAAAAATGATGACCCAAAGTTCTCAAACTTGTACAACCTGGTAATATCATCAACAATTCCAATTGCAAGAACATGCTTAAGATCTTTTAGAATCTTGATTACAACTTGGTGAGGTGAAAACTATACAATTTTACCTTCACATGAATGAGTGATTTGATATATTGATAGAAGGTTACAAGAAATATTTGAAACACATAATACATCATTGAAATTACCATTATCTACTTGAACTGTTTCAGATCCTACAACACTAAGAGATCTATCATCACCAACAAATATTTTCTTGGTGTTACATTCATTTAGAGCAGAAAATGTGTCTTTATCCTTAGCCATATGATAATATGCTCCAGAATCAATAAGACACTCATCAGAAGAAGAAGTAGAAGTTGCACTGAAGGATAAACCATAAGAAAAAAGTGCATGTCCATGAGAAGAAGAAGAAGAAGTTGAATCGATACTGATGTTGTGCTTCTTCATCAATGCTTCTAAAGCTGCTATCTTCTTGAAACATTTGGACTCATCATGACCATATTTATCAAAAAAGTTGCAATGTTTGTCCGTCTTCTTATTTTTAGATTTTTCTCCTTTGTCACCATTAGGAGCTAAAGTTTTCTGAGTGGGTTTGGGACCCTAGTTTTGCTTGTTGTTGTGGCAAGGATGTTGCTTATTGCCGGGTGACTAAGGATTTGTTGGAGGTACCTGCAGTGTTGATCACTCCAAGTTGTACAAGTTTATCTTTCTCTTTAATCAAATCATCACAAAAGGACTCAAGAGTGGGTTTTTGATAAGATTTCTCTAGATCTTCTCTCATGGCATAAAAAGGTAGATACAAACACAAAATATGCACTACCTAGCTTAGAAAAAATAATATAGATGCAACGCTCTTCCTCCAGCTTTATCGTACACTCTTCACATAAAATTCTAAGTGTTTTAAAGTTAGATAGATAGTCTTCAATGCAAGAAAACTCATTTGGACTTAAAGTCAATATCTGAATTTCTAACTGATGTGCTCAAATAATATTATGTTTACCAAACACAGATTCAAGCTTTTCCCAAGCTTCATTGGGGTCATCAGTTTCTTGAATGTGGAACCTTAAATCCAGAGAGATGGACATTCCGATCATTCCACGTGCTTCGTCATTCCTATTAGCCCATTTGAATTTCTTTTCATCATCATTGGGTTAATTTTCCTTTCCCAATGTAATCTGGTACACGACTTTACTTCTTAATAAATCCTCCATATGGGATTTCCATTGGAAGTAGTTGGTGTTGGTAAGAAAAAAGATCACTAGAAGAAGCCATATAAATATGTAGACAATATGGATTTAAAAAACTTAAAATGATGAGATGGATGAAAATATCTCGAAAAACTAGGCGGTTTAAAAAAAATGACACTGAAAACCGACTTCAGATGTGAAAGTTATGTCTCACTTTTACAAATAAGTTGCTTTATGAAGTGACCCACTTTTATAAAAAGAAGCGGGGATCACTTTTACAATGAAGTTACTTTATAAAATAAAGTTACATGCAAAATAAATAACTTTAAAATAAAATATTAAAGCTATTTATAGTGGTTTACTTTTATACTTGAAGTGAAATACACTTTACAATGGATGCATGAACTTTTTCAAAAAAGTAACAAAAATGAGACTTGAACTCAAGACCTCTTACTTAATACGGAACCTTTTAACCAAGTGAGCTATCAAAACATATTGTATTTCTGATCCAGAATCGGATCTAGGAGGCTTCCCAGGTCTAGAAAAGGCTCAAAAATGAAAG
Organism: Picea sitchensis; assembly: GCA_010110895.2. NCBI lineage: Eukaryota > Viridiplantae > Streptophyta > Pinopsida > Pinales > Pinaceae > Picea > Picea sitchensis. The sequence goes on from SNQJ01S0012512.1 coordinate 33,321, forward strand.
TTCTCGGAATCGAATGAAACCAATTCCATTGCGACTGGCTTGTTGCGTTGATTCCGACCATATATTTACTTTCTCAAACAGGCTCTGTATGCGAGAGTTATCACACTCTGATTAGATTCCCAAACAACTGAAAAGTCAAAGGTAAAACTGACAAAAAGTCAATGCTGACGTCAGCATGACATCACCATGCTGACGTAGCATTGGGACATGTGGCAGCACAACAACAAGTTGACTGGGCAGATGATAGATCCAATCAGAAGTGGACAAATGGCACATTCTCGGCAAGTTGTTTGGTGCCACGTGGCCCAGTATTCGTAGGCTACCACGTGGCACTCCATCAATGGTAGTTGGTCTAAAAATTTTGGAGCCCATGGGATTCGAACCCATGACCTCTCGGTAGGCACCAAGCTTTGGGATAGGTCCAACAACCAACGTGCCATGTTATTGCTTGTGTAAACAAACCAACATTATAATATATATATATATATATATATATCATTGTATGTTAAGGTTTGGCACAGAGGGGGCTGGGGATAAACCCCAACCCATGGTTCTATCCTGGAATGTGACCACCAAAAGGGAGCAGGCTCATTACTTAACCACCAGCATGCGTTTTATGGAACCTTCCTCCATGTAACCCGGATCCATAACCATGAGCTCGGTGCATAGGAAGGGACACAGTCCTATAAACAAGCAACATATGACCACAAATCAAGGAGCTAGCATGATTTTTGGGCCAACACTTAGCCCTTTGGGCTAACGCTTGGCCATATTAAGATGCATGCGACCGAGAATTGGGGGCGTGCGCTAGTTTAAGGGGCTTATCCCCAAATCTTTTCATAAAGTGGGTTTTATTGTATGGTTTGGGATTTTTTAGGATTTTTAGGCCTGTTAATGGAGACTTTTACCCATTTTGGGGGATATTGGGCTCTTTTTAAGCCCAGATTTTGGGAGGAAGTTGGGGAAGGATAACCAACTTTAGATATATATAAACTAGGCCTATTTGAGGCCATGAAGGGATAGTCAAAGCAGAGTTATACTGAAACAAAGCCAAGCCAAAGCCATTTTTATGCAGGGAAGTTGCTGAGGAGGAGACCTTTGCGGGCCATTTCTGGGAGCTACACTTAGTATTTTTCAGTGCCGTCAGTTGTGTTGGATTTTTGAGGTCGAGAAGAACACAATGAGACTAGTATGAGATCCATTTGATGTACTTTTGTTGTACTTTGAAAGCATTGAAAAATTAATAAAGAAGCCTCCCCCACTGAGACAAAGGCCCAGAGACGTAGGCAACCTTGCCGAACTCCGTTATCACTTCTCTTGTTATGGTTTGTTGTTCTTCATGCTTATGTACATATCTATATATATATATATTATGGATGTTGTGTTTCTTCATTAAATTCATCCTCTTTCATTCATCTTCATAAATGGTTAATTAACACATGCAATTAATAACTCAACCACAATCATTAAAAGATATTTTCGAATCAAGTGGTATCAGAGCTAGTTGACATTTGGATTTGAGTTTTGCATGTTAAACAGGGAAAAACTACAACATGGTGAAGGCGATATTGTTGCAGTGAATCCATTAATTGAATTAAGAAAGGGAGCTTCTCACAGTGAGAAGATGGCATCAAAAGAGTGACTTTCTCTTGATGAGAAAGAGTTTCGAAAAATGTTCTTTTCCATGTTGGAGATGGTGAAAGTTTTGTATGAGGATTACTTGGAACGAAAGAGACCAGTTTTGGGTGAATATTCAAAGGGAAAAAATGAAGAGGAAGAGGATCCTCCTCATATTCCTCCTTCACCTCCATCATCACCTCCTTCTTCTCCTTCTTCTTCAAGTTCAAGTTCTAAATCCAATGCAAAGAAACATGTTCATAAACATAAGAATAAAATGCCATTGATAAAACTTGATGTTAAATTTGAGTTACCCATATATGATGGTGAAGTTAATGTAGAGAAACTTGACAATTGGGTCAGATAGATGGAGGTTTATTGCAGTGTGCAACAGATCAAGGATGAGGCCACACAGATCAAATTGACATCTTTGAGACTTGCAGGGACAACTCTCATTTGGTGGCAAAGCAAGTTGCAAAACAGAACACAACAAGTGGGTAATGTATTTCCAGCATGGAAAAGTTTCATTTATGCACTTAGAAAAAAATTCTATCCTTTGGGTTATAAAGAAAAAACATTAATTGAATGAAAATATTTAAAACTAAGAAAATGACAAACAATGCAAGAGTATACAGATGGATTTCGAAAAATGGCATTGATGTTAGATATCCCTTTACATACACATGAAACCCTTATGAAGTATATAGGAGGCTCACCTGCACATATTAGAAATATTGTATTCATGTTTGGACCCACTAACCTTGNCATGGAAAAGTTTCATTTATGCACTTAGAAAAAAATTCTATCCTCTGGGTTATAAAGAAAAAACATTAATTGAATGAAAATATTTAAAACTAAGAAAATGACAAACAACGCAAGAGTATACAGATGGATTTCGAAAAATGGCATTGATGTTAGATATCCCTTTACATACACATGAAACCCTTATGAAGTATATAGGAGGCTCACCTGCACATATTAGAAATATTGTATTCATGTTTGGACCCACTAACCTTGATGAGGTTTCTGTTCAAGCGAAATACATTGAAGCAGGGAAAGCAGGTGTATCAGGGGAATCGTCTTCAAGCAAAGAGGACAAGAGGAAGTGGACAGGAAAAAAGGAAAATGAAATGACAAGAAAGGAAGAGAATCCCTCTTGAAAGCATTGCAAGAAAGAGGGGCATGATGAGGACAGATTTTAGCAGTTGCATCCCGAGAAGAGGCCAAAGTGGTTCACAGAAAATAAGGGAAGGCAAATAGTGGCAACGACAACAAGACCCACAGACTTGGGATCAGATTTAGGTGATGAATCAAAGGTCTCATTGGTTGGTATGACATGTAAAATTGGTGAATGCATTGATTGTAGAAGTAACTTGTTTCATATAAGGGTAATCATGCGACACACTAAGATAGACACATTAATCGACAGTGGATCTCAATCTAATCTAATCTCATAAGAATTGGTTAAGAAATTGGGGTTAAAAACACAAGTACATCATAAGCCTTACACACTTAAATGGATAAGAAATCATCATCAAATGCACATAACAAAGCAATGCACAATCAAATTTGCAATTTCATCTAAGTATGTGGACGAGGTAACACGTGATGTAGTTCCATTAAGAGAATGTGGAATGGTCTTAGGTAGTCCATATTTATATGATCGAAAGACAATCTTCTACAGGACAAAGAATCAATATCAATTAACCAAAGCAAGTCAAGATTATGTAGTTCATTCTCATCATGTTAAAGCAAATAAAACACTTCAAACAATCGAACAATTAAAGAAGGCAGTGCAAGTAAGCAACAAACCTATAATTGTTTCAAATGAAGTAATCGATCTTAAAAAAGAACAAGAAATGATTGTTGAATGGAAAATCAATCACGGGTTGCTTCAAGATAAGCTCATGTCGTGCAAATATTATAAGTACATCAACTCATTTGCAGTCGTCTGTTTGATGCTATCATTAGTAATGTTGTCTACATGGATGATAGTGGCTTCAGTAAGATGTAACATGGTTCAAATGGCTAACAATATGTTGTCAGTTGTCATGATTGTGTTACAACTGGTCTTGATGAGACAGGTGCACAAGACAATGTTCAGAGACAAAGGACAAGACGGGTGGCCTATCCCGAGCTTGTTGAATGGTTAGTAACCTTTTGGGGACCAAAAGGTCCTTAGTGGGGAGGTGTGATCCAGAATCAGATCCAGGAGGCTTCCCAGGTCCAGAAAAGGCTCAAAAATGAAATTTCTCGGAATCGGACGAAACCAATTCCATTGTGACTGGCTTGTCGCGCTGATTTCGTTCATATATTTACTTTCTTAAATGATCTTTGTATGCGAGATTTATCGCACTCTAATCAGATTCCCAAACAACTAAAAAGTCAAAGGTCAAACTGACAAAAAGTCAATGTCGACTTCAGCATGACATCACCATGATGATGTAGCATTGAGACATGTGGCAGCACAACAACAGGTTGACTGGGTAGATGACAGATCCAATTAGAAGTGGACAAGTGGCACATTCTCGGCAAGTTGTTTAGTGCCACATGGCACCCCATCAATGGTAATTGGTCTAAACATTTTCGAGCCCATGGGATTGGAACCCATGACCTCTTAGTAGGCACCAAGCTTTAGGACATGTCCAAAAACCAACGCGCCATGTTATTGCTTGTGTAAGAAAACCCACAATATAATATATATATTTTGCATTGTATGTTAAGGTTGGGTGCAGAGGGGGTTGGGGCTAAGCCCCAACCCATGGTTCTATCTTGGAATGTGACCACCAAAAGGGGGCGAGAACATTACTAAACCACCAACGCAAATTTTATGGCACCTTCCTCCATGTAACCCGAAGCCATAACCATGGGCTCAACGCATGGGAAGGGACACAATCCTATAAACAAGCAGCATATGACCACAAATCAAGGAGCTAGTGCGATTTTTGGGCTAGCAGCCATATTAAGATGCATGTGACCAAGAATTGGGGATGCATGCCATTTTAAGGGGCTTATCCCCAAATCTTTGCATAAAGTGGGTTTTATTGTATGGTTTGGGATTTTTTAGGATTTTTAGGCCTGTTAATAGAGATTTTTGCCCATTTTGGGGGATATTGGACTCTTTTTGAGCCCAGATTTTGGGAGGAAGTTGGGGAAGGATAACCAACTTCATATATATATAAACCAAGCCTGTTTGAGGCCATGAAGGGACGGTCAAATCAAAGTTATGTTGAAACAAAGCCAAGCCAAAGTCATTTTTATGCAGGGAAGCTACTGAGGAGGAGACCTTTGCGGGCCATTTCTGGGAGCTACACTTAGTATTTTTCAGTGCCGTCAGTTGTGTTGGATTTCTGAGGTCGATCATAACACAGTGAGACTAGTATGAGATCCATTTGATGTACTTTTTTTGTACTTTGAAAGCATTGAATAATTAATAAAGAAGCCTCCCCCACTGAGACAAAGGCAACTTTTCCAAACTCCGTTATAACTTCTCTTGTTATGGTTTGTTGTTCTTCATGCTTATGTATAGACCTGTATATTGTTTTATGGATGCTATGTTTCTTCATTAAATTCATCCTCTTTCATTCAGCTTCATAAATGGTTGATTAACACATGCAATTAACAACTCAACCACAGTCACTAAAATATCTTTTCGGATCAATTATTTAGAAGGAATATTGTTGTTGTTGTTGAAGACGACCTTGGAGAGCGTGCTCATAAAAAAAATTATTTCACACAAGAAAAAAAATTTGCTTCTTGATGACAACAATGGTTAGATCTCGGCTAGCTTACCCGGAAAATGCACCTTTTCCTATCCGTTTCTGATTTTCCGAGATCGCACGGGACGTGGGGAAAATAGCATATGTAGATCTAAAAGAGTAGCACCCTAGAAACAAATAATATAAAAATGAAATCAAACCGAACTAATACTTTGCAAAAATTTAAAAAGGGTGTATTCAGTCTTTATACCTCCAGATTTGACTGAAATGGTTGTGTCTTGGGAAAAAATAAACCTTTTCGAGTGAAATGAAAAACGTTCCTGACTGAAACAAGCGCTCAAGATGCAATGGAACAATCCTCTTAGCCCAAAAATGTATAGAAATGGTAGAAACTAGAGATGAGGAAACTCATCTTCACGATCTCGATCTACAATGGGAGCGGGTCTTCAAACATGTTCTGATACCATGCTAAAAAACACAGGTATTCCAACAGAGGATGAAAAATTTTAGTAACCACTCACACAACCAGATCAAAGATCAAAACACTGATGTTTTGACATGGTAAAACCCCTACGGGGAAACATCCACGGGCCCAACCAACACGACCAATTGGAGTAGTTTATTAATACAAAAGAAAAATATTACAAAGAGATTTTACAAGAGAGTTTCTCACAATCGATCATCAGTAAATGACCCTCCATGCTCTTTAAATAGAGATCATGGACCAATTGGGTGTTAAGTCACAGATCAATATTTCTGTTAAGATCGAGGATAATATGAACCGTCAGATCATTCTATGTCAGGAACATATCGTGACCGTCAGATGTACTAACTACAAATGCATACTAAAGAAACACACTAAGAAACACACTTTTACCTAATGACACATTAGACCAAGTGGATCTTAACTAACTCCTAAGTGTCTAAATATCCTAACAGTTTTCACTTGCAAAAAATAATTATGTTTACCCTCTTGTATATGTGTTACTCCTCCCAAATTCATATTATCATTTTTCATTATTCCTGAAAGATTTGTGAAGAAGAATGGGTTATGAGAAAATGGGTCGAACACATTTCTATTATTTTTATATTTGTTGAGGTTGGACCTGGGTTCAAACCTGAGTTTGTAGATTGTTTGTTTATTACTAGAAAGAATATATATATACAACTATCATTGTGAGTACTATATGTCGCCTTGGTTCAAACCTTGTTGGTATGAATGAATTTGGTTAAAGCTTCACACTGTCTTCTTTGAGACTATGCTTGTTACGACCCATGTCTATTCTCATTTGAAGTTTCTATATTTTATTCGAGCTCATGGTTCACATGGAAGAGTAATGGTTGTTTCATTTTTGGATTTATTATGAAAACAAAACACATCTCGTGCTCGACATTAACTCTGTTCTTTGACAAGGGTTGAGGTTGTGCACCCAATTGTTCCTTTTTGTGGCTATAACATTGATCCTATTGTTCTATTTTGGCTACATGCACTCAGGTACCCATCCCGTGCATTGTTTTTAAACTCACAAATCCGAATGGCCATGGTTATGAGAACTGGGTTTACTAAAGAAAATAGTATCGGATGAGATTATGTGATAGGTGTCAACTTTCCATTCATGAGGCATTTGATTACATGGTGTTTGAGTTTTCAATTATCAAGAAAGAAAATATATTTTGGAAATAAAATGGGATAAAGAGGCATGATAGCCACATGAAAGTTTTATTTTATTTTAATTACATAAACTGGGCGTTTATCCTCTCATTATTTTACCATTTTTCGTATATTCTTCCCCATTTTCGAGTCATATTTCATTACAGTTCCATGTCTTCCCCCCCCCTATTTTTGTAGTTTGAAATATTTGTTAAGAGGAGATTTTAAAACATGATTTGTTAAAGATTTATTCATTATGATAAACCTGTATATGGGGTTGATTTTACTTTCTGGTCTCAAGATGATATATGGACAATTTGATATTTTGTTGAGTTGTTGTAAAGTCAGATTATATGCAGTTTAGGAATGTAGTGTTTGGTGAAGAGAATAATCTAGGAACACTGCATTGATTGTTTTAAGGAATTGTATTGGATTTTTCTCAAAGGAATTCCATACATATTACTAGCTCTATAATAGAAAGAAGTGTACAGGTCTATGTACATGAATGATTGATTGTGTGTGAATATTGAACATAAATTTTTCTTTCATTCCTTTCATTTCATGTCATTTTTTTTAAATTGCATTCCCTTGATCATTTTATCCTTGTCATATATTTATTCATTTACATTCATTCCCTTGTTCAAAAAAAGATGTAGACTGTTTATATAAAGAGAATTTCACAAAGAAGTATCCAGTTCAAATTTTGAAAATTGAAACAATGAGAAGGTTGTCTATCAAATTATGGATTTTCTTCCATGTTTACATTATTCCTACTCATCTCTCCCTTGCATGCTTAAATTATTGTGCCATTCTCAGAGCCATAGCTAAACAATTTTAAACAAAATTGTAATAGATGTTTACTAGGTTGTGTCTTGTATTTTACTTTAATAATTTGGCACTAATAATAATGATGAATGCAATTATATGATATTTTTTAGTCGAGGGAGTAACAAAGGTGGAAATAGAGGAAACATAGGCAGAAGGGGAAGATTTCCAAATGTATTTTGGCAACAAGGGAGACACAAGAGAATGAGGTTTCCCATAAAATTTGATGTTGATTTTGAAGAGTTTAACCAACTAGTACATATTGTCTATCTGAACCTTGGTGGGAAACCAACATTGCCACAACTTCTAGATCCTCCTAATCCTTCCCTGCAACCGCATCCTATTAATGCATATTTTCGTGATCCCCCTGTGCAACTAGCGAATGATGGTTGGGAAAATAACCCTATGAATCTTCCCTTTTGTATAGCTCATTGGCCCGATAACTGTGTTCCTCCTCCCCCCCTCTACCTTCAATACCACATGTTGAATTTACTACCTCCATGGCCCAATCACCTTCTATAAATTACAAAGTGTGAACCCCAAATTGACAAAGGAAAGAAACCTACCAATTCATCTAGATCATAAGAATCTCAATCCTCCTCCATACATTCCAAACAACAATCAACCAAAAAATATAGTGGTAAGAGAGAGGTCACCTTCAGTGACATGCACCCTGAAATAGTAAAAATGGAAGAAAATAAGTCTTATTATGAAGACTTACTTAATCTCATGCTAGATGTCTCAGAAGGAAGAAATGAAAGATAGGATTTCTTCAAAAAAAAATACCCTCATTTATTTTAATTTGTGTTGTGACATTGCTACTTAGATACTTGATACACATTTGGGATGGACAACAAACATTTGATATTATTTTGAGAACTTTAAATATCATATCATTTTGTTAGTTTTGGGAGATACAAGCGTTTGCTGATTTGATATTTTTTGAATGGATTATTTATTTTGATATGTTTCATGATGCTGATATATTCATAGTATTTAATCATATTTTGGAGTTACAAGGTAAAATTTGGAAATAAAGGAACACAGAGCTAGTGGGACCCCACCTATTATTTAATATTTATTACCCTTATAATAAATAACGTTATCTTCTCCTAAATAAAGTTAGTTAACTTTTAAAAACAAAATGTACTCAAACTACTCAAACTACTTTATGAAGACATAAAAGAAGGAGAGAAAGACAAAGAAGGCATGAGAAAATAGAGAAGTACAACTTCTGATAAGGTTTTCTCTAGCCTCAACTGAGATTATTATCTATTCATTCATTCCATTCCGAGTTCTGTTAGAGCTGAGTTATCTTGTTGATAGATGGGTTATTCTGAAGGTTGAAAAAGAAAGGACTAGAAAACATTGATTGGTGATATGCTTCAAGGTCAATCATTCTTCTTAAATGTCTGTTTGGTTTTAATTGGAAGTTTTGAATTCATTTCAGTGCTAATTAATGCTAGTTTTGCAGAGTTCAAAACAATGATGCACTTGTAGCTTGGACTGAACTATCTTGGTTTTTTGTTCTAGTATTCATCTTTTTGACACTAGTTGTCTATGTATGAGTCAAATAACATCTTGGAATTCTAAGTGTAACATTGTTCCAATCCCTCACATGGGTTTGAAAAGATAAACTTAGTTGTAACTTAGATTGAGATTAATAAAATTTATCGATTTCTTCTCATTTATGAGACTTATCATATACCGATTTTTCATATTTGTACTTTTTACATTTGCTTATCTACATATTTTAATAGATTTATTTTGAAAGTACATTTTCAACTTTGTTTCAGTTTATTTCATATAAAGACACACATTCTCATATTTATAAAATAACATCAGATCCAAGAATCACATTTCCTGAGGTATGATTGAGATTTTTGACAGGATATAAACCAAGGGTTATAATCTCATCTATCTCACTTAGCCTGAGAAAACTTGAAAATGCTCGAGTAAGGATTTTCCCATACCTTGCATCAACACCTTCTAAAGCATTTCTTCACACAATGCTTTCCTTATGCATCTGTTGGTACTCTTTAGCATACATGCACCTTCATTACTTCACCCTAGAAGTTCTGACACTCATACCATGCTTCCACTGAACTACTCTAATAATAATAATGGAGGTACTACTCAAGAACTACATAATGAACCCTGGAGATGACACACCTTATCTCCATATATACACTAAGTCTCTCTTTATCAGAAGGTTATCTTCCTGAATTCTCAATTTACCTGGTTGAACTTGGATCATAGCTTCACATTATTCCTTCTTGGCCTTTTCACCTCTTGTGAGGAAGCCTTGAAACAACACCCTTTCTTCAAGTGTCTTTGTTCATACTTGATCCAAGGTTCAAACCTTCTACCTGCTTTTTAAACCACTTTCCATAATTCCATGCTTCCACCTCCATGTGTACCTATTGCACATGCATTATCATGAATTATAGATTGAATTTAATACTTAGCATATAATTTTATATGCACAAATGTCATATGGAATTATTTTCCCAAAAATAAGAATTTCATTGGAGGTCTTCCAAACCGCTCATTACATCAAAATGTCTGATCCTTGCAACTTCCTAAATAAATCACATGCACATTTTGAAGAATTGTCCCTGCATTTTTCCTCATACCTATAGAATTACCTTGCATATTCTCTATTMTATCTATAACCTTAAKATCTAAGAGATGTGCATACACACAATTTGTTAGACAAAGCAATAATTCCAAAATTCTGGAAAAAGCATGCATATTTTTGCCCTTTAAGTGCACCCATAATCTTCTTTCCGACTTTTTGTGAATTCTACTTCTCAATTCATAGTGATGGGTGCATATTTAGATTATTCTATCCAACACCTTTCCAATGACAATTTTCTTTCTCAAATCCGACTCTAAGGCAAAAGTTACAGTCATCAAAATTTTGCTAATTCCCTCTTTTGTGCACCTTTGATTTGGTGAATGTAATTCTAAACACCCTCTCTTTTGGAATTTTGATAGAATCCCAATTGGGTTTCTTAATGCCTATATTTTGAGCAATCTGACCAAGTTTCACCTTCATCTAGCATCTAGGTTGTTAGTTATAACCTATTGAAGTTTTAATTTTTTCCCCCTTTTAGCATTGAATGCTATATGAATCTTCTCTCTCATCCTATACACTTTTGGGTACCTAGATTCCCAAACTGGCTCCATAGATGTCCTCTATGGTTCACGATATTTCCATAGACTACTCATGTGCCCTGAACCAACTTCTGAGAAATGAGTTATTCCCTCTAGAAGTAAACTAGTACTAAAATTTTACCTTGCACTGCTTCCATTGTAACTTTCTCATACAAGCTYTGTTTTGTGATTAGATTAGCTCRTTGGAAAKCTCTCCTCGAKCTSATTTAATTAAATTGTAGATACTATATGCAATATCTATGGAATTTATAGTGTGAAAAAGTAGAACCCCTAAAAACACTGTTTAGGCCCTCAAAAGTGCCCTGGAAAATTATGACCTGCAAAACACTAAATTTATGAGAAATTTGAYTGATTTCTGCTAACATGGCTATTGATCTGCCATTTTGAGTCCACCTGGAACCTCGAGGTGATGCCATGTCAGCCTCTTAGCTCGTATTTCCTTTCCCTGTCAACCTTCATCATCTTCTCTCTCCCCTTATGCTGGCCTTAGAATTTAATAAAACATTAATATTTTATGGGCCCCACTTGCCCCACTGGCACACCTCGGACTTTGGATGGTTCATGGGTCCCACCCTGTATGAAAGAATCCACATGGCACCCCTTCATTGGCAATGGGGATGGGCAGGTCCTATCCCACACCTTTACCTTGTCACATTAAATTTCTTGTCCCTCGATCCAATGATGAATATTAGACGAGATAAACAGTGGAGAGGCCACATTGCATATCCAACATGCATGAGGGTTAACACGCCCTCCGCGATGTGACACGTGAACTTGCATGTCCCCCAAGATCCAACGATAGATATTGGGCGAGATCAATGGTAGAGAGGTCATGTTGCATTGCCAACGTGTGCGAGGGTTAACACCCCCTCCGTGGACACTCCCAAACCACCTTGCTATGTGGCATGATTTTAATGGTGTCACATTGTTGAAGGCCTTGGGAAAAACTGCTTCACTTCTTATGTAATACCGTTTATGGTATCAGACTATACCACCATGCTCATGTGACTCCCACGTCACCTTTTGGACCCACCATGCGCACTACAGACCCTTCCATTGTGGACTTGCCATCGTGGCAATCCACGTCATCCCCATGTATGAAAAATTACCCAATTGTTTTTGAATTTCATAATTTTTCCAAATTTTCAAGAATTTCAAATTCTCCAAAATTGCTCCAAAGTTGCTCCAAAGTCAAAATTTATTCTCCTTCCGCCATGGAATCTATGAGATTAAGCTTGTTGAAACCAATTTCAACCCTCTACATGTTAAATCGACTTCTGCAAACAACCAATTACCTCTGCATGCGACTAGTTGACGTTTCTAGGCATCAATTCCCTTTTACTTCACTCAAAAATTTGGTATTTTTACTTAATTTCTCCATGACTACCCAAAATTCGTAAATTCATCCAATTCCAGGCTTGGATTTACCCATTTATAGGTTAGAAATTAGGGATTGTAACCATTGAATGAAAATATCCCAACATTGCAGACAAATTCCCAAATCATTGCTTAGGAAATACTATCAAACACTTTGCACACATTCTTTGAACTTTTCCCACTGTAATTCCAACATTTGTGAGATGTCTATGGCCCATGCAAGCTCAATGTTGAAATTTTGGCTCTAATACCACAATGTAACATCCCCAACCCCCAAGTTAAGCCGCACCACACAATTTTTTTTTCTTTGATACCATTAACTCAAACCAGCCTTACTGAAGGAGCATACCCAAACCCCTAGTTATAACTACATTAATATGTCCTACATATACAACAATTATGCAGTCCTCACAATAACATTCACAACCATGCATAAATATGTACAATTACACCTAACAAAATTAAGCATATTACACACAATAAATGACATGTAAACACACATAAAAGAACACTTATCTTTTGCTATAAATCACCAACTACATACAGACCTTAGGCGTTCCTCCCAACCATATACCACACTACTCATAATATCTCAACAATGAGTCACCCCCGAGTTGGGGCTACGATTCCACCAGGGTAAAGGATACTCTCACAAGTCCCACTAAGCTCATGCAAAACTCAACAAAACAAGACAAGGCCAATGGCACCAACTCTAGTAGCAGTTCCACCTCACAACCTCTCATTCCCCATATCTTGTCCCACCCCAGGAAATGTACCCCTTATATGCTCAACAGTCCTTCAGTTGTACCACTTCCCTTCCAGGGCTTCAACAACAGGCCGTCGAGGAAGTCTCAAAGCATTATGGCACTTGGAACACATGGTTTCTCTCCAATATTTATGATACCCACTAGGCCAACACATAGGAAAACATATTCCCAACAATTCTCTCACCCATAGAGATTGTTCCATATGCTTGAAAACCTACCTCTTCAAACCCAAACCACCAATTATTTATGGGGTAACCAAAGCTCCCCCACTAACACTCTCTAGCTTAGGTGAGAATGGAGGAAATAATGGGAGGAATACACTAAATTCCCCCTTTAAATATGCATGTTCCCTTTTTGACACTTGGCACTCAAGGAACTACCTTGTCCCCCACTTGTAATACATTCCCTTCACTTAGGAACTTAGGATAATTTAATATCATAAGACTTAGGAATAATATTATTTTATTCCTTGGCTTAATCCTCCTTAACTTAGATCCTTTTCTTAAGCTCTTAGCCCCCTTTTCCTCTCATGGAGTCCTAGCCCCCCATACTCTTTTGTCCGACTTTGTCTACAACAATGATATATTTTATTAATAATATGAGTGATTACATATTACAATGATAACTCACCGACCTTTTAACATCTAGGCTCTCCAACCCCATATCACATAGACACTTCGACCTACAATATATATATATATATACAGCCTGAGTGGGCCTAATGGTTAAGAACATGTGTTTCCTCTTAAGAGGTCACAGGTTCAAATCCAGAGGGGGGTAGGGTATGTATACCTTCGTAGACTTTACCAGTCAAATCCCTGGGCGGAGGGGGGTCCCT
>SNQJ01S0012512.1:50850-101756 GCA_010110895.2 Picea sitchensis
GTATGACTTAGTATTTATCCCTTAGGAGGAAAATGACCTTGGTATTTTAGTCTCAATATCTTGATGAGGGAATCAAGATAGGATTATAATTTTAAGGAATAGGAATTTGATCTCAAAATTATGTTATGAGTGCCCATTGGTTGAGTGAGAATGGGTCTCTTGTGCTAGTTGAATGATATTCTCTTGTTGAAGCTTTGATTTTGTGTTTCCTAGGATTGATGTGAGAGAGAAAGGGTATTACAAATTGGTGTATCTTGTGTGTTTTTTTTGTTAACCAAAACTTGATATTGACTTGTTCATCAATGGTCAATAATGGTCGACAAGAACCAAATGATTTGGTGTTGGCTTTTGCATATGTTTTTCTATTTGTGTTTTCTTATTGTATAAGAAGCTTGAAATTGCTTTGAAAATGCTAGTTTTTAAATGATTATGCTTTAGCATGTGATATTGAGTCTTAAATATGTTTTGAGCATATTTTAGATGGAAATTGTGGCACTTGTAGAGTGTTACCTGTATTTATTCCAGAATGTTGGTTAAGAAAGGTTTTTTGGTGTATTCCTTGATAATATGTGTACATCTTGAGTATTGAAGCAAAAGGGTATAATGAGTGGGATGTGTTGTATGGTTGTGGAAACCATATGAAGAAAATTATGGAGGACATAGTTATCATATGAATGAGAATTCCATATTGTCATGTGATTTATGGAAGTAAATCTTTAGATATGTATATGTTAAAGAACCCATGCTAATGAATATCACATATATAGTTATATTATGTAATATGGTTTGGTGTATACTTGAGGATTAAGTGGAATACAAATTCATCATATGAATTTGGTTAAGAGTTGGATGCTCGGATGCTCTACCGATCTCTTTTTTGAATCACAATCTAAATGCAATAAGAATGAATTGACATATTTTCATTGTCATAGTATTGTGAGAACAATGGATTATTCTCTTGTGCTCATGCATGTATGCATGCTTGATTACCTCGAGGACATGTTAAGGAAATGTCTATGTTATGGAAATAGAAGAAAAATAAGGGTTATTTTATTTAACCTTATCCTGTTGAATTGTACATATAAGCTTTGAACTTAGAGTTAAGACTATATGTGATACCCAGAACTGGATTAAAAAAAATGCTTGTGGAATGCAAAGATGCAATGGGATTGTGAAAAAAACCAACATAGGGGAATGCAAGAATGGTTTGTCCTTTTATGGATGTGAACATTGGCATATATTAGTTGATTCATATAAATTGCAAATGTTAAGCATGATGTGTTGTATGTAATTATGCAGATCTTGATTTAGGGTTCGAAGGCTCTTTATGGTTGTATATGAAGTTAATATCAGACTAGTTTGAGCTTGGTAAGATTTGAAACACATAAGAATGGAGATGGTAATATATGAAAACAAGAATTGAAGTTGATAATTGATGATTTAGATAAAGATAATGATCAACATGTGGCATGAAAACTTAATAGTGATTGAATTGGGAAAGTGGGTTGTTATTTATGAAACAATATCTTGAATATGATGTATGAGTTTATGGTATCTTAATATTTTGTCCAACATTTTCTACTATATAATGGAAATATTTTCCATAGGTTCCATGGGTGGTATGCTCTTATTTTAGTGTAGCTAATTATTCTTGGGAAAATATTTAGTTTTTGGTTTTGCATGGATTTTGACGTGGCTATGAATTGGACATGGAGGGAATCCATGTATGGTTGAGTGTGAATGATATTCTTAAAGATAACATATTTTTTGTGGACATAACTTAGTTCCATTTGAGCTTAAATGATGGACATTAGAATTTGTGAAAATTTGATTTTGAGTTCTCGTTAATTAACAATAATGTATTCTTTAGATTCTCTTTGAATGCTAAATTAAACAAGGGTGAGATCACACTCCTGGTGAATTAGGGTGTTGCATTTGTAAGGAAACCTAGATGAGTGTATGACATGTAAAATACAAAGGATAGCTTGATTTTGGGTATTTTTACTCTAGAGGCATGATTGTATGGGTAGCCAATGGTCCTAGAAAATCCTTGTAAGCTTATGAAAAAAAATTAATAATAATAAAGTACCCTTGCAATCATGTAGAGATGAAGCTTAGCTTCAAGTTGGAAATATCTCTTGTGATAACCTAAAATTTATGTGAATAAAGAAGAGGATTCATAATATTGTGGAGTTTATTGTTTTCATAATTTGCTTGAAGTTTTTGCATGTGTATTAAGGTTAAGAAATAAGGCATGAAACAAAAAGAGTAATTGGGATTAACAACTAGAAATAATAGATGATTTATAGTTGGAAATTAAACTGACTTGTAATTATCATGATTGGTATATTATTATTGATAACCTATTCATGTATGCATGCAATTTATCCTTGATCAAAAGCTTGCAAATTAATATTTTTGGATCAAAGTATTCTATTTGATTCATTAATGTATTGGTTCTCAAGTAAGATAAGCAAATGACACTAATGAATTTGGGACTTAAGGAAAAGTACACACTATGAAAATGCTTTGAATGGGGGTTGTATACAACCCTATCTCACTAAAATTAGAACTATGATTCTGCCTAAGCATTCAACATTGGTAAAAGGTATTAAGTAGTTATGAAGGATTGCAATTAAAAATTACTTGTATAGTACAAACAAATTAGGTCGTGGAAGACACAATAACATATATAATGTGAGAATGGATTGCAAATATATGGTTATGGAAGACAACACATGTCTATTGTCTCGCCTGATTTACTAAGGTTTCTATATAAATTATTGCTTGTTAGTATGCAAGCTTGATTATATGATGGAAAGAACCATCAATGTCACACATATTATTATATGCACATGAAATTGATTTATAATCAGTTTGTGGCTTAGTCAATTCAAAATTTCTATAGGAGGGTGAATTCTACTCATATTGTGTGAAGTAACAAGAAGAAAAGGTAATAGTTCAAGCTTGGAATGTCACATCTCTTATAAGTATTTATATATTGATATGATGAGGTTAATTGTATGCTTCATTTAAGTAGGGTATGTTGATTTGAATGTCAAAGTTTTCTACTATGACATGGCTATGCTTGTTACTTCTTGTAATAACTAAAAAGTTTTGACTTCGTGGAGAAGTTTGCACTTCAAATAAATGTGAGTTACGGATGTGGCATGGGGCCAAGGATGCATCTCTTATGATATTAAAATGATGCATATATGGTTAAGATCTTATTGTGTGATCTAATTTGTAAAGCACGAACCTTTGGTAACTGCATAAAAACTTAAGGCCAATTTTTTTTCTAAAGGGGGAAGTATGTAATTCCCTTCCTTTCCTAAACTAGGCTTTGAGAAGGATTGGGATTTTAATCCTAGGTTTGACTTGAGATTTTAGTGACCATGTTTCTCACTATTCTCTATATATGTGACATGTGGAATGTACTTGATTGAAAGGATGTATTTGATATTCCTAGTTATTGAGTTTATATATATATATATTCTTGAATCATGAAATGAATACATATGCTATGAACAAGTGTGAGTTGTTGCAGGTGGACAAGATCTATAGGATTCCTAGGTGGAGTTGATTGAATGAAGAAGAAGGCTATGTAAGCCAAATTAAATGTTGTGAAATATTAATGAAACCAATTGAATTTCATTGATATTATATTGCTTGTATTTCATATCTACATGCATGTGTTGTGGCATGATTGCATTGGTCTAAACATTGGTTTCCTAAGGGGGACACAAGTGGATATGGTTTTTTGGGAGAACTCAAGTTTGGGAGTCAAAAAGTAAATATCCATGGAGGGTAATTGGAAATATTATTAATTTAATTAGTATTATGCTAAAATGATATCAATATATGTGATAAGTGTGTGATTATTGCATGTGCATGATAGAGGGAAATCATTGCCTACTTGCCAACGTATGGGTGTGGATCATAAGCAATGAATCCTTAATGGAGGTGTGGCATATCTATTAGTAGAATATATGGATTGTTATGATTGAGGGGTGTAAGTATGGGTATAGATAAGAGAGATGTGTTACACATTAATGCCTTAAAGAATATGAGAACCTTGAGTCCTCCAAATAACCAAATACATTCATACATCACAATTCACATGTCCTTGATTATGAATACATGATCTCTATATATACATGTTCACACCTACACATGAAGCCCCTTTAATATTAGGCTAACCCTATTACATATACATTTACACATTACAAGTACATTTGTCCCCATATATGTCTCCCCTTGGGGTCATATCACATACATTTAGCTCCATATATTCCCCCCTTGGGTCATAACATAGTACCCTCCTTCAAAAAACTTTGTCCTCAAAAATTTGCAAATAAAGGCTTCACATGTGATGAAACCAAGTAATGTGATTTTATTATGTTCCTTCTTTCTTCATGTTGATTTTTCAATAAGAAAGGTTAAGCATTAAGTTCATTACATTTTTAGCATTTCACTTAACCATAACCAATAATGTTGCAACAACCAAGATCACAAGAAGAAACACGATGCACAAGAACACAAGAAGTATCCCGGGAAACCCTTCTCAACAAGGGAAGAAAACCCAACCAAAATCCTTTGCCATATTCTTCAAGAGAAAGACCTTCACCACCAATAAAACCTAGCACACAAGAGGGTGCTCAAACCCTAGAAGAATAGCACCCAAGAGAGGTGTGCACTTTTCCCAATAAGGTGTACTTGCTGAAATTTCCAAACTCACATGAAAGATATGATTCCTCAATGGGGAATTTACCTTTACTTATACTAGATTGAACCTATCAACAAAAGTGTCTATTGGCACAACACGACTGACATCACTAGCTCACAATATAATTAATATTAACCAGATTAATTATCTTTTACTTTAATTATTAATCACATTAAGGTGGGGCCAACCTGTACCCTTTACATTACAATTAGGGTCATAGGTAGGTCTGACTCTTGAACAATATAGAAAGGGATCTTATACACCCACTAGTGGTCATCCACTAGGGACACATCCATAGGAATGTCCATATCTCTGACTCACTGCATTACACAGAAGAACCACTTCCTCATTATTGCTCAGACACTAGGATCATGTTCACATGTTCTCGTCCACATGCATGTCCACTCAACATATCTTCTTTCCCACTGCATTACATAGGAGAGTCATCTAGAGTTTCTCATCAACTCTTCTGCTCATAGGAGGCTAATACATCATATTCATTTATTTTCTCATGATGATGCACCCAACACCTTGGGATTTCACGCATTCATCTTGTGCTCAGCCACATGCATGTTCAACTCTGTAGATCTCCTTTCTCACTATGTTACACATGAGAATCATCTAGAGTTCTTCTCAACTCTATGTAAGGAGGAGTCCATCTCTATGTTCCAGCTATGTCTTAGATAGGAACCACACACCCCTCTCAGGGGCTCTCTCTCAATTTTGCGTCTGGATAATGTCTCACGTAGCTGCAATCATCAACACTCCCTCTAAGCTAGAGAGGCATTTTCCACCAGGCCAATTCTCTCACATAAATACTCAAAATTTGTCTTGGCAAGTGGTTTGGTGAAGATATTTGTGATATGTTCATGAGTAGGAAGATATTGCACATGTACTATCTTCCTTTGCACCATGTCTCTGATATAGTGATACTTTATTTCAATGTTTTTCAATCTGTCATGAAACACAGGGTTCTCAGAGAGCTTTACACAACTCTGGTTATCACAATGAATAGTAGTAGGATCCATCTCATGATCAAACAAGTCAGTCATAAGTTTGCGAAGCCACACTGCTTCATGGATTGCTACACTCAATGCAATGTACTCTGCCTCTACGGTGCTTAATTCCACAAAGATTTGTTTTCTGCTACACCAGGAAACCATGGCAGAACCTAAAGTGAAGAAACAACCAGAGGTGCTTTTTCTATCGATTGCACTTCCTGCCCAATCTGCATCAGCATATCCTTGCAGGCTCAAGTCCACACTGGAGGCATATCTCAGGACATAACCAATTGTGTCTTGTAAGTATCTCAATACATGTTTTGCAGTTATTTAGTGTGTCTGTTTTGGTTGGCTCATAAACTAGCTAAGCACATTTACTGCATAAAAAATGTTTGGTCTAGTGTTAACCAGATACATCAATGATCCAATCAATTGTCGGTATAAGTGTGGATCTACATCTCCTGAATCAGTATCACTCATTATCTTCAAGTCCATTACCATTGGAGTGGGCATGGATTTGCATTCTTTCATGCCAAACTTTTTCAGTATCTCCATAGTATATTTTCCTTGACTTAGGAAAATCTCATATGTTCTCTACCATACTTCTAGTCCCAAGAAGTAGTGCATCAAGCCCAAATCCTTCATTTCAAATTTAGTAGTCAATGATTGTTTTCATTAAGCAACGAGACTCCCTAAACCAGTGAGGAAAAGGTCATCCACATATAGGACCAAAATCAAACACTCATTGCCATCAATGTGATAATATAAGTTTGGATAATCAACACTTTTGTTGAAGCCCAAACTCATCAAAAATCCATCCATTTTCTCGTACCAAGCACGTGGTGCTTTATTTAGGCCATATAGGGATTTCTTCAACCTGCATACATGAGATCTTTCGTTGTGCACAACGAATCCTTCTGGTTGCTCAATATAAATTTCTTCCTCAATTTCACCATTGAGAAAGGATCTCTTTACATCCATCTTATGTAGCTTCCAACCCATGGAAGAAACTAGTGTAATGATCGATTGGATGGAGGTGTATCGGGCTACTAGTGAAAAAAGTATCGTCATAGTCAACTCCCTCTACTTGTGAAAACCCTCTAGCTACAAATCTTTCTTTGTATTTTTTTATGTTTCCATCAACAACATGCTTGATTTTATAAATCCATTTGGAATTCACTATAGACTTTCCCTCTGGTCTTGGAACAACATCCCATACATCATTTTTTAATATAGATTGGTATTCTTCAGTCATGGCATCTTGCCATACTTGTTCACCTGAAGATTCTCCATGAAAAGTTGGATCTGAATCAATAATGTGGGTCATGGTTGAAAGGTAGCTTGAGAATGTCTTTGGTCTTTTTCTCTCTCCGATTGTTCCTTGTGGGGATTTATGCCCTTTTGCTTCTTGTAGAGTTTGTCGGGCCCAAGCAGACCTTTTATGTCCAACTGTCATATCTCTAGGTATGTTTCTTGGAGCAACTGAATCGACTGGAACAACTAGATCAACTGGAGCTATTGGATCATATGGAATAATATATGTCTCCCTCTAGATTGCTGAAGGGGGAGAGGGCATTGTCTCACTATCAATTTCCATCTGAACTTCTCTGGATTTCTGGAAGGCTACTTCTTCTTCAAAAGTAACATCTATGCTTACTTTAATTTGTCTCTGACCAGGAATGTAGATTCGATAAGATTTTGAGGATTCACTGTATCCAACAAATGTTCCCTTCCTTCCTAAAGGTTCTAGATTGGATCTCTTTTCTTTGGGTACATGAAGATACATTGGACATCCAAATATTTTGAAGTGTCCAATCTCATGCTTCACTCTGATGAAGGCTTATTTTGGAGTAATGTTCTTTAGGATCTGATGAGGGCTTCTATTTTGAACATATATTGCTTCCATACATGCTTCTGCCCATAGAGTCATAGGTAGACTCTAATCATGTATCATTGTTTTTGTTGTCTCAATGATAGTTATGTTTTTCCTTTCAGCTACCCCATTTTGTTGAGGTTTGTAAGGAATTGTGAACTCCCTCTTGATTCCTTATTCAATAAAAAAATTGTTGAATTCTTTTGAGGTGTATTCTCCTCCATTATCTTATCTTAATATTTTGATTTTTATTCCGGCCTGGTTCTCAATCTGAGATTTGATTTCTTGAAATTTTGCAAGGAATCCATCCTTGTTATTTAGAAAGTAAATCCAAGTTTTCATGGAGTGATCATCTATGAAGAGTACATAGCATAAGTACCCATTTAGATATGCAACATTCATTAGCACACATACGTCTGAATGTATCAAGTCCAAGATTTCCTTGGATCTATTTGATTGGGAAGGATCCTTTAACATTTTTTCCAAGGGCACAACCTTTGAAAACATCTTTATGCTGAATCTGTATTTTTGGTAGACCTGTTACCATTTTCCCTAGAGTTGGAAGAGCTCTATAATGAATGTGAGCAAGTCTTATATGCCATAGCTCACTCAAGATGATAGTGTCATGTAATAAGGCTTGGACTGGTTTGATGATTAATCTATACAAGTTGTTTTCTCGGACACCAATTAACTTGGAAGAACTTATATGAGAGTCTTTGTGCCATGCAAGAACTCTTCATTCTGAGAAGGTAATCTTATAGCCTTTTTCTTCCAAGGTAGAAATAGAGACAAGGTTCCTCTTCATTTCGGGTACATATAGTACTTCTTCTAATTGAAGTTGCATGTCTGAATCTAGTTGGAAGGTAGAATTTCCAACTCCTCTCACATTATATCTAGCATCATCTCCAAGAACAACATGTAGATGTGTCTCTTTCTCAACGAAATGTGCTAGGTGGTTTCTAAGACCAGTCATGTGCCTGGAGGAACCACTATCAATTAACCAAGTATTATCATTGGTAGGGACCATACCTGAGAGTGTTGATATGTTGATGCCCTCATTTCTTTTAGGTCTTGTCTTCCTGGAACTTAGTTTGCTTGAATCATCAAGCTTGCCTCCCATCATGATTTTTCTTATTTTGGATTCTTCACAAACCCTTGTCAACTAGGCTAGGAAACCTAACGGCTAGGATAGGCTAGCAATTTTAGGTTTTGTTGGACTTATGACTTCCAAAAATAATCCTTAGAGAAATATGATAGCTCTGGTAAGATTAAGAGATTCTTCAAAGAGTTGTAGAAACACAATTCTGAAATTTTCTACAAAAAATAGCAAAACCCTAAAAACCCTAGGGCCAAAAAGTCAAAATGCTCGAAATTGCAATTTGAGACTTGTTGGAGGTGCATTGAAGGAGTCCGTACACACCCATGTTTTTTTTATCCTCAATGTCCAAGTTTCAAGTGCTGGAAACCCTCAGAAGAGTAGGTCGTACAATTTTTTTGGGAACCCTAGAAGGGTCGTACGGTTTCTGCATAAGAGAGAGAGGAAGGCTGGAAAATGTTTGTGTAATGGGATCTTTAAGACCTATGCTCTGATACCATGTTGATTTTTCAATAAACAAGGTTAAGCATGAAGTTCATTCCATTTTTATCATTTCACTTAACCATAACCAATGATGTTGCAACAACCAAGATCACAAGAAGAAACACCATGCACACGAACACAAGAAGTATCCTGGGAAACCCTTCTCAACAAGGGAAGAAAACCCAACCAAAATCCTTTGCTATATTCTTCAAGAGAAATACCTTCACCACCAATAAAACCTAGCACACAAGAGAGTGCTCAAACCCTAGAAAATTAGCGCCCAAGAGAGGTGCGCACTTTTCCCAAGAAGGTGTACTTACTGAAATTTCCAAACTCACATGAAAGATATGATTCCTCAATGGGGATTTTACCTTTACTTATAATAGACTGAAACTGTCAACAAAAGTGTCTACTAGCACAACAGGGCCAACCTCACTATTTCACAATATAATTAATATTAACTAGATTAATTCTTTTTTACATTAATTATTAATCACATTAAGGTGGGGCCGACCTGTACCCTTTACATTACAATTAGGGTTACAAGAAGGTTTGACTCTTGAACAATATAGAAAGGGATATTATACACGCACTAGTGCTCATCCACTAGGGACACATCCATAGGGATTTCCATATCTCTAGCTCACTGCATTACACAGAAGAACCACTTCTTCACTAGTGCTCATCCACTAGGATCACGTTCACTTGTGCTCATCCACATGCACATCCACTCAATAGATCTTCTTTCCCATTGCATTACACAGGAGAGCCATCTGGAGTTTCTCATCAACTCTTATGCTCAAAGGAGGCTAATACATCATATTCATTTATGTTCTCATGACGATGCACCCAACACTTTGGTATTTCAAACGTTCACTGTGTGCTCAGCCACAGGCACGTCCAACTCTGCAGATCTCCTTTCTCACTGCATTACACATGATAATCATCTGGAGTTCTTCTCAACTCTCTGTAAGGAGGAGGCCATCTCCACGTTCCACACGCCCCTCTCATGGGATCTCTCTCAGGTTTGTGTCTGGAGAATGTCTCACGTAGCTGCAATCATCAACACTTCATTCTATTGATGATGATCCATCCATCCAAAATCAATTATTTTCAGTCTTTATCCTTAGTGGCTAGTTGTTGCATAATTTTATTTCCTTTGATTCCATGTATTTTCGTTGTAACTTCTCTATTTTTTATTGGTTATTGGTCTATGATAATAGCTTATTGAAGAGTGGTTTTTTGATGCCTTTTCCCATGGATATTGAAATGTACTCCATCTTCTTCCTTGATAATGTTAATATCAACGTTACTTTCTCCCTTGAAATCTTTCTTGGTAATGAGGGTTTCGATATGGTTTCACATTTGACAGTTTTCCTTCACTCTACACATGTATTTCATCTATCTTATTTTTATAGACGATGACATCCTCTATCCCCTTTGCTTGGTATTTTATTACTCTCTCCTTGGAGATAATACCATCATATTTGGCATCTACATCTTCTAGATGAAGTTCAACTTCTTCAAGTATCTTCTGGTGACATTCTCAAATCTTATCTTCTTTCTCCTTTTGAAGATACAATGTCACCCCATTTATCAAATTCTTACACCCTTCTTCAATTCTAGATTGCATTATTGATTTTGTCTCGTCAGTATTTAGGGATTCCTCAACCTTCTTGCAAATTTCCTCTTCAAGTATTTTGGTAGATTCTTCATCAAGATCCTCATTTCTTCTTGATTTTGATGATTCTTCTTTTCTTCATTCAATCTATTAACCTCATCCAATATTTTTTTTTAGTATGGGTACGTAATCTACATATCTCTTCATCTTTATTTTTCAAATCTCCCCTCAAATCATCATTTTCCCACTTTCCTTTGTTAGTCTTTCCTTGTTTTAATTTGTGAACTTCTTTAACGAGTGTTTCATTAAGGTATCATATCTTAGACAAATCATCACTTTTATTTTTGGTCTCTTCTTCTACTACTTTTAAATCTACTTGAATTTTATACATATCCTCTATTTTTGTATCTCTAATCCATTTATTTGAGAAGAGTTCTCTGAATTCTTCCCATGTGATGTTCCATCTAGTATCAAAATCAATACTCATCACCACTCCTGAGCTTCCCCCCAAAAAAAATTCTTAATGTGAAATGATTCCTATCATATTATTTTATCAAACCCAACTGTTTCATAGGATTTATTTCATCTTTATATTCATCTCATTTGAAACCCCGATTTGGAGTCTATCCTTTTGGTCGACCTTCCTTCTAATGTATTTCTAAAATTTTATCCCTTCTGAGTCTGAAATTTTTGCCTGTATTACTCTGATATGTATTCTCTACAATGTCATAGGTCTGACCAAAATTTGATGTGCCAAGTGAAAGTTATGGTAACTTTCCCAAACCTTGCTGGTTTTTGGCCTTTTCTGGAGAGCAAACTTGTATGGAATGCCATGTGTCCAATATTTAATATCTGATTCTAAAATTTGTACCAGAAATACTATGGATTTTACTATTTCAAATGCAACATTGGCATTCAATTTTGATCCTCACTGAAGAATATATGACTATTTTTTCCACAACACATGTTTGAGACTAGTTATATGACTAGTCAAAACCCTATCTTCCACAGGCTATATCTTTGAAAGTATAACGACCCATAACTTGAAATATTTACCATGGGTACCTTGATATGTCTTCTAAGTAACATCCAAAGTTTTCCATATGATGTGGCCTAGAAAAAAGTTATAGTGAAAATACTAAGATGACTTGATTGAAAAAGAAAAACCTTAGGATCGTTGTTTTGATACCAAATGTAATGATCCAAATGATTAATATATCACAATAGAACATAAGGATACACCATGTGCACCAATGTGAGTGTGGAGAACACATCCAATATAGATAAGAGATATGAGTTACACAATAACTCAAAGAATAAGAGAACTTCCTCCAAATAACCAAATACATCCATACAACACAATTCACATGTCCTCAGTAATGAATACATGATCTTTATATATACATATCCACACCTACAGATGAGGCCCCTTTATTATTAGGTTGAACCTATTACATATACATTTACACACTACATGTATGTTTATCCCCATATATGTCCCCCCTTGGGGTCATATCATAAACATTTAACCCCATATATGCCCCCCTTGGGTCATAACAAGATCCCTACTCCYCAACAACTATACTTTTAAGCATATGAAATAAACCACATAAGTTAAATATACCTTAGGGATGAATTAGCTAATATTTCTAGGTAGCCACTTTAAGGGGGCTCTTGAATATATTAATATTTTATTAAAAGATGAATTATTTATTAATTTGTTTTAATAATTAAGAAAAAATGGGGCATTGACACCTCAAGAGGGGGGTTGATGAATAATAATGATTAAATAAATAAAATAAAGGGGAAATTATCCTAATTTTGCATGAAGGGGTGAGGTGGCTAGCCTCACTAGGTCTATAAATATACGAGCGAATCCATGGTTTGGGTTGTGACCTAGAGAGTACATAAATGTCGTAGAAATTCTACAAGCATGGATAACTTAATTGGAATGGTAAATGGGATCATAAAGGAAATTGGCATGACTAATTTGAATGTTTCCCAATGGATGGTAAAATCAATGTTGTGTATATTATGCACCTGAAACTAGACTCGGGGGTCTCAAGGAAATAAGTTTTCCTTGAGTATGGATGGGAGGAAACTGGTTGACACCATGAGAGTTGGAAATGGAAAGGGAATTGGGGCTGATGGATGGAGCATTGCTAGAATAATTGAGGAAACTACCTACCAACTAGGTATAATTTCATTGGTGTTCAAATTATAGATTTTTTCCTTTTTGGTTTTGCACATATTTGGTCACATATGGATTTATGGTGTTATTAACTTAGTCATTGGTATTACAAATCTATTTTATGTTATGCTATACTTATTCTAACAAAAGTATGGGAAATGATCCTGAAAGTATGCTAGAAATATAATATGGTTACACGTTTCCTACAAATAGTTTAATAAAATACATGAATGAGTTGAATCTTTTCAATGATATTCATGATATGTTTCTAGTTCTTCTTTGCTATCTAGGTTATAGTAGTTGGAAAATCTAGATGCAAGTATTGTTGAAATGTACATGCTGGAAAAATAACCAAAGGGGGTGGGTAAGTATGCTCCATGGAAGAGGGTTCATGATTAAATAATTTATATGTTTCTTCTACCATTAGTAGGAAAGAAATATAAGTGTGAATTGTGTTATTATGATGGTTTCATTGTTGTCTTTATGAATCCATAGTCCATGTAAAATTTCAGTATGGGATTAAGGTTCCCATGTTCTAGATGAGAATGCTTGTCAAGTATTTGACAAAATTCCTAAATGGAAATTATGATTGTTTGAGAAAAAAACTTAAAAGGAATTTGGGTATCTTCCATTTATTAGATGAAATGCTTTCTCCCTTAAGTAATACAAATTTTGTTATGTATTTCTATGTTTAGTTGCAATTCTGAAGTCTAAATGGAAATTATGATTGTTTGAGAAAAAAACTTAAAAGGAATTTGGGTATCTTCCATTTATTAGACAAAACGCTTTCTCCCTTAAGTAATACAAATTTTGTTATGTATTTCTATGTTTAGTTTCAATTCTGAAGTCTACTCATTAACTGTTTGTTAAAATCCATGAATGGGGAATGCATGTGAAATTTGGAAAATAATTGAAATAGAAGTTAGGACTTCATAATTACAAGAATTTTTATGAGAATAAGTTGTATCTCTATATAAGAATGCATCAAGTCTTCAAAAATATGGTTATGTATGACATAAATTAGGGCAAGAATGATAAATCAATAAAATCAAGAAAGAAAAAGAAACAAGGAGATGTCAGTAAAAGGAATAAGCCACTAATTTCTACATTAATGTATTCACAAAATTAAGTACATATAGTACGATGATCAATAACCACCGTTAACTATCCATATAACTAACACAAGCTAACAAGGTGGTATTAGGACTATGATTAGGAACAATAATGTTAACAATCCCCCCCTTAATCATTAGTCTGTACAAATGTACTAGATAGCAACAAGAACCCGTGCAAAAGATGATAACATATCTAAATATTTAATCTGTAACTCATGGTATGAAACCTCATGAGTGTCGATGAAGATCCGCTAGAAAAAGCCCGCCAAATGTGGATGCTGAAAACTAATCTGGAAAACTCACTATGCATCAAATGAGCCAGATATCCTCCAAGTGGTCACTGAAGTGAACCTAAATCAATGAGAGAAAATCCCGATGAGAAGTGAATTAGCTACAAGTCTAACACATCCCATATCTTGAAAAACCCTGGCAATCCAATCTGCCAAGAGAAAATAACAGAAGAATCGTATATTCTCTGTAAGGTCAAAAACATCCAAAACCTATGTATAAAAATCATGTAGCCAAAAAACCTCTGAGTAGTAAACCGGGTAAACAGTTGGTACTGCCCCACATTTTAAACCCAAATGTCCATCAAACATGTCAAACAATCCACCAAATTCCAAAAAGTGGCAAACTATCCATCCATTCAATAGTCAAACTGACCAATCAAATCCATCATTCAATCAGGAAACAAGCATCATGTCCTGAAACAATCATCCATCATCCATCATCCTAAAATCATAAACTCATCTGCAATCCTGAATCCATAATCAATCATCATAAACTGCAATCTTGTAAGTTAGATTTCTAAACTTGAAGTTTGACATATCAATATTCCCCCCCTGTCAACTGAAAAGTGATAAGTCTAGATAATGAGATGATAAGTCTAGATAATGAGATATACCCCCCTGAAAGTGGAAAAGGGTAATCAAATTGTCTTCAAGCGGAGTACTCGATCTTCTTGGAAAAGGGTAATCAAACTGTCTTCGAGAGGAGTTTGAGACTCGATCTTCAGCTTAAAAGACTACATCAAGCAGGCCCCAATCATGACGTGTATCATCCAATCCTGAAAAACATTCATGTCCGTCAACTGTATAAATATCTCCAATCAAATATGGTTGTACCCATGTATAAACTTGTCGATAAGATTGTTCCAATAACATAACTTCCAAACGGCAACATGAAGACCCTAACCATTCAAAATTTACCTATTTCCTCTTAATCTTTAGTCGCTTCCAACACCTTTCTGAGACATGGTTTTTCTTCCCACAAAAACCACATGGGAGGAGATCAAAACAATATAACTCAACATGGTCAACTTGGTGACAATTTCGACACAATACACAATCTTTGTCCAACAAATCCTCAATACATGTATTATTGTCAATATCCTCAACAATAGTATCATCATCAAAATCTATATCAACATTCCGTACATGTTTCTTATCAAATTCTTCCTTCCTATCAGCATTAACCAAAAATCCACCACTTACAAATTTGTAATTGGTTTACAATAGTATTCACTTTGCTTTTAGTGTCATCAGTCAAGGCTATACTGACTTCACCAAAGGAAAAAGACTACAACTCACAATCAACAAGTGTAAGTTTGTTTTCTTGTTCCCTAAGTTTGTTTTCTTGTTCATTGGTGTCATCATATCTTGTTCATTGGTGTCATCATAAAATGATGTCAAGTGGCCAGTGAAAAACTTTGACTTTGTTTGAGTTTGAAGTAGATGAACATTTTTGTGTTATATGTGAAAATAGGAAAGAACATTACAAATTGTAGATTCGAGTCTTGCTAATCAATATGTACAACATATTAAACATTTTGTCAATTCCTGTGCGCTTCAAATATACCTAATGTGCAAAATCTAAGACCTCCTTAAGACAACAATATAAACCAAACCAATCCATAAATGAAAGATCCTAAGACCCTTATTCAATTTCGAGGAGTTCTAGAATGATAGACACAAATTTATACTAAGGAAGATAAGAACTCCATGTAAAGACCACAAATCACCTTATAACTCCTCGACAATGGCCCCGAAGGTGCTCTTGGATTAAAAAAACTTCTTGCCTTCTTCCTGTTCTACCGCTTCTTCAATGAAACAACGTTCAGAAAACGCAACAATAAATTTCGACAAGAAAAACTCTCCGGATTCCAGCAAAGCTTAAATTCAATCTACTATTACAACCCCGGATTGAAATAAATTGGACTTGGAAGAAGCAAAAATTAAAATGAAAGTTCGGGAATATTTTGGCATCGAACAAAACCTGACCTCTCGACAATGATGAAGAATCCCACCAGTTAATCATGAAAAGATGGCTATACAAAAAGAAAAAACACGCAGAAGAAGAGAAAACTTTGCTTAGGTTATAAGAGAATATTCATCGCCTCTTAGTTCCGCGAATGGTTTTCGTGCTTATAGGCACAACTTGCGTGGGTTGACTTCTCCCATTCTGCATTCCTCTCGTCAATGATCTTCCTGGCTTATCCGCGTTTCCATGAAGTAGTGGAATTTTGTTGGTTTCTTGCAGACTGGCAGCGATTCTGCCAGTTTCCGTTTGCTGTCTTCGTCTTCCCAGCATCTTCCCATCATGCTCCTTGAGCTTCCCTATGGCGTATTCATCGATGACATCCACCGTGAACAAGATTTCATACCCTTTCCTTTTCAGTCTCTCCAAGAACGAAGAATTCTCCACCACGGTACCAACTTCTTACTCTCGCTTGTGATGTAAAATATGTCTTTCAACTTGCTCTCGGACGTTTCTTGCTCCTCCTTTCACAGGTACGTTTTAGACTTTCTCTCGGACTGAACACAGGATGGTCTCTTTTCGACTTGCTCTCGAACAACACACAGAACGGTCTCTTTTCAACTTGCTCTCGGACAACACACATGACGGTCTCTTCTTGCAGACTGTGGCACAATCCTTCCTTTGCAAACTGTATGGCGCACTTGCTTAATCTCTATGTAGCCGGCTCACACATCTCACATGATAGATATTGGAAAACTCATCGAACTTCTTGAACTCCACCAGGCCTTAAGATCTCAACGAACTTCTTGAACTCCACCAGGCCCGTAAGATCATCTACATGCAGCCACAATGTTGATCTGAACGAATTACTAGGAGTTGGATAAAAAACTGCCAGATATGATAGAAATTAGGACAAGAATGATAAAACAAGAAAGATATGATAGGAGTTGGATAAAAAACTGCCAGATATGATAGAAATTAGGGCAAGAATGATAAATCAAGAAAGAACAAGAAATAAGGAGATTGCAGTAAAAGGCATAAACCACTAATTTTAACATTAATATATTCACAAAAGTAAATATATATAGTACAATGATAAATAACCACCATGAACGGTTCATATAACTAACACAAGCTAACAAGGTGGTATTAGGACTATGATTAGGAGCACTAATGCTAACAATGTATTCTTGTGTAAACATCAGTTTTGAGTTTGTATTTCAAGTGTTTGTGAAATTTTTAGAATGAAGAATATTATTATTGGGAGTACATAGAATAAGGTTGTAGGTTTATGCTAAGCAATTTTTGGAAGGAATTGGCATGCTTGGATTGAAGTAAGAGATGGAAATTTCATCACCCATGTTCATTTTTTAAGAAAACACCTCCCTGGGCATTTATTTACAAAATGTGGAAAACTTCAAGGGGTATCTTTGCCACATGCACCTTTAACCCCCATTTTGAGTAAAAAAAAAAAGGTTTACCGAGCCTAATTCTGAATTATGGGTGTTTTCTAAAAAATGTTGAACACTTTGTGAGGATTAGTAGTTGTTCAAATCTCTAGGTATGAATTGGTTTCTAGTCTCCTTTCATCTGATAGGTTATTGGTATGATGAAAGGTTCAAYAAGCAAATGTTGTAGGTAGTTTCAAGCTAAGTGTTTGACAAAAGTTGTCACCTAAATAATTGATGTTCAGGGCTTGTTTTCCAAATATGCAAAGCAATGTATGACCCAAAAATCTATGAATGGAATCACTCCTTAGGGATGATATTCCAACTCATAATTCTTGTGTGAAATCAAATTATGATTGTTGTGAACAAATCTGATTTTTGGATCWGGTGTTTTATTTTTGTATGATGATGTATCATCACTAAGTAGTAAGACTTGTATGTGTCACTTATGGGAATCCTTTTGTATGGGAAAGTTGTAAAATCAGTCTACTTTTTTTGGTTTATTGATCTTATTTAAAAATAAATAAATAAATTTCCATTTTTGGATTAGATTTTTCCATTAGGACTTGGTTGGTGACTTAGTGCATAAGGGGCATTGCACACCTTATATTTCTTTGGCCACTGTTCTCAATCTCACTCTCTTATCAAGTCATATAGATTAGATATTGACAAGAGAAATGTCAAGTGTATGATCAATTCCATCATAGTTGAGGCATAATGTGCTCTCTACTAAAAAGACTATTACAAAAATACACCCATGCTTACAGGGAACCGTGTCAACACATGGATTTAGCCAACATATCTAAATCAAGGATAAGTTTACTATAGGGGACCATTATAGAATCTACAATTACTTGTCCTCAAGGTCTTTTTTTTTTTGCAATTGTACTTCGTAATGTTTCAGAATTATATCATTTACACCTACATGATACTTTCCAACTCAAGCCTCTATCCCTTTCCTTGTGCATCTCTAACACTTTCAAGGTTTTTTCTCTTACTATGAAAGAAGTTCAATAGTGAAATGAATGTTATCATCGTTTCTCATTAAATTTTCAAACTGGTTTCCACTAAACAATCATGACTTATCTTGGTTTACTTATAGGGAAGATCCCCTTCATGTGAACATTATTGTAATTAGTTGTACTATCAATAAAAAATATGGGTACTTCCCTTCTCGAAAGGGACACACTTCTTCATAAAGGGTTCTTACCAAAACACATTAATCCCTCATGGGTGCACTCTTAATCTTCATTTTTAACCAACTATCATAATTTAATGTACTTAACTCTATTCTTATAATGTTATGGAACCTTCACTAGGTATACATGAACTACACGACAGTCAAATCTCATTCGAACACCATTTGTTTCTTAGCAAATTGACCCAACCTTCACGTTGGGTGACACAAACTAGTCTACATAGCACATCTCATACCATGATAACATATTGTCATAATATACCACTTATGTGTATGAGTACAAGTTTGAGGTACATAATGTGGGTCCCTCTCATGATTTTCTCTATTAACACATACAATACACATAGCTAAACACAAATTTCTACTAACATAAAAACTACTGGATAAGATAATGATCACATAAAAACTACTCTTCTCTCTCTAGAGAATAAGTATCACCACATTTTAAGACTATATAAGATAATGATCACATAAAAACTACTCTTCTCTCTCTTGACATTTTAAGAMTGGATAAGATAATKATCACATAAAAACTAATCTTCTCTCTCTAGAGAATAAGTATCACCATACAACACTGTAGATCTTATCACTCGCACAACATTTAATACATAATAACTATGAGTGGGACCCCCCACTAGTTTCCTCTCATATCACAACCATTACAAGGACTTTGAAACTCGTTGACCTCTTCTTGAAGCTGATCTCTTAGTAGCTTACAGGTTGTTTTTGTATCACTCGTAATGATGTTGCACTCTTTACACTTAGAAATGCCAAGGTTTAGTACTCTAGGTGATGCTTCCTGAGCCACTTGAATAGTTTCCCTTACCACTGTATAGATTCTTATTCATGACTATGTTTTTGGTTGAACTTAGGTTTAATCATGGCCTCCCACTTTCTAAGTAAAGGATGACTTCTATGCCATATGGCATGCACCATTTTATGTATTGAGAAGTTCATTTCCAGGTTACATGATTTGTTTCATTATGTCATGCCAAACCTTTTAATTCCATAAAACATGTCGGGTTGTACTTTTATAGTTTAAATGATTTTAATTTATAAACATGCTTCAAGTTCTCGATTCCACACTCTAGCTTGTAACAGTGAAATAATTCTACACTTGTGGTTTTTTCCTTGCTCACAACACCATGTTATATTCGCAATGCCTTGATTGCATTAAAACCGATAATGGGGTCCACTCTCACAATGACTTGGGTTAAATTTTCATTTTCCATCTTGGTTCTTGGTTAAGGGTCTTAATTTTGTTTAAGTGGATTTATCTATGAGTTTCACTATGGTTCCAATCCCTGCTCGTCACTCTTGCAACGTGGTGTTAGCACTGAGAGTCACCCTCAGATTGCGAGAGGATAAGCCTAGTACCCATCAAAATGTCTGGTGGAGGTAGGTTTATGAGTGGAGGTCAAATGGACAAAACTCAGTACAAGAATGTTTTAACACAGAAACTGGACAAGAAATGTATAGAGAAATGAGGTCCTCATTAACTTCAGTCAGTGGTTTAAGGTTAAAGGTGAGCAAAGGGAAGACTTAGTAAGAAAGGTGGACAAGTCTGCCATGGGCATCCGACTTTCAAGGAGCTTGGTGAAGAAAAACCCAGGCACAAGAGCACTCTTGAACTCAAGTTTCAGACACTAAAATATATCACAACAGCATAATAATCAAACCTCCATTACCATGCGACTACGATGACTCATCTGGATCCTCCATGAATGAGAATTTCAGCATAAGAGGGAAAAAGGAAACAAGGAAATTACTAAAATAGGTCACAACAACATTATAATCAACCCTACATTACAATACAACCACAACCCTCGTCCGGATCCTCCATGCACAAGTGTCTCAACAAAGATTTAAACAAGATGATGAAAGAAGTTGACTTCTATAAATGTGAAAGTCTCAGGTCTCATACAAAACCAGAGAACAACTCTGTTATCAAAATATTACAAAATAGGGAGCTCTGCTCAACTAGTTGACGACCATAACAAAATCTTGAACTGATCTATTTATACTCAAATCAGTCCACAACTTCCAGGAGTGTGATCTGGCCATCCCATTCAAGGATTTACGTCTATGCATCCTTTTGTCAGACTGTGTGTGTTTCCTCTTGTCAGACGCAAGCTCGGATCAGTATCGGTCTGCAAGAAGAAATCGCCCATCGTGGTACCTCGGGATGACAGTTCTGTCTATTTAGCCATAATTTCAATGCTTTCTATTTATGGAGTGAGTCGAGGTTTCAACTACTGACATGCATCCATTAACAGATATCTCCTTGGGATCGATACAAGTCCTAATAACTAGGGGGAGGCCACTTGTTGCGATTGGGTATAACGTTGAATGAGCACGTGAATTCAGAGTATTTGAAAGCATTCTGGAACCATACCGCTTTTGAACCCTAAATGCACCACCTTCCGCCATGTCACTTTCCCCAAAAACCACGGTTTAGATTTGGGCCCGCTCAAATATTTTAACGTCTGAGCACGTTGTGGCCCCGAAATGGACTGCGATCGTTGGTCTGGTCGCGATCTGAGATCTGGGCAGTCCCTCTATTTTAGTGCCACCACTAAAGCTTTACATTCCCACCAACTTTAGAAACTCTTTAATTATGCTTGGGGGAGGCACCAATTATGGTGCTAGGGAGATTTAATGTTGAACAAGAATATTTCCCGGAGAACGACTTATCGAAGTTGATGTGGTGACCTAACGTCACTGTGTTGATGTGTCACGGAAAGGAGGGTGACACACATCACTTGGAAACAAGCGGATGATATGCCCAAAGGTGCCTGGTCTAAGTGCTACGTGTCAACGCTAGATGAAAAGGTGGTGAAAGAACTAAAACTCCATAGCATAAACACTTCGAGAATTTGCAAACAAGGAGGGATCGAGAACGCCGAAGCTCCAGAGTCCGTAGCAGATCTGAGCCGCCAGATCTAGGAGGACACACGACAGAGATCCATGCACTCTGCGGGAATGTGTTCGGGAGGAAACCAAAAAGAGAGGATCCAAAACTCCTGAAATCCAAAGTAAATCGTGCCCGTCCGCTGAAGTAGGAAACACAGCGCTTGATTTTTAATTTTGAGGCTTCTGTCTTGCACTAAACCTCGCACAACTTTATAATTCTGAATGCATGAGGGTTGTTGATCTGAACTGCACAAGGGATCTCCATCGTTTAAAACTGAACTTTCATGTTTGCTTTCTTCGGGCCCGCAATAGACAGCTTTGAGTGTTGCACTTTTTTATCATGGATACTTCCTGTGTAATCAAGGATTTGGATGAATTGATGTGGGCTCAGGCAACAAAATGATGATGAGTTCTCATCCTTCTTCGAGAAAAACAAAAAATCTTCGGGTCGAGACTTGGTCAGGAAAGACACCAAGGGAAACCAAGTCGTCAAAAAAGTGGAAAATGACTTTATCAGTCAGAGGGAAATATTCTAGGACTTGGTGGTGCAGAAGAGAGAGAGAGAGAGATGAGGCAAGGGTACAGACTTAGGTATTAACAACAAACACATACGACCCTTGAAAAATTCATGTGATAACACGTGGCATACTTATACTCTTTATGTCACATTATTTCCATGATGGCTAGCCAACACTATCTCATATCCAAGTTTATAAATAATTTTTTAATACAAATGGTTTTAGAAATAATGTTACGCCTTAGCCTTCCTTGCTAGATTTTTCTACACAATACAAAATATTAAAAAATAACAAAAATGAAGTTATGGTTTCCTTTTGGACCAAGAGACATGAACAACCACTTGTCTCACATCTCAAACTCACTTAAATTAATTTATTTTCATTGAATAAAGGAGAAAATAAGAACTCAAAATTGAATAATGAACACCCCACCCCCAAAATTCTCACATACTCACTTTTTTCTTCTTCTCCTTATCGCTTAGCATTTAGTGTTTCAAGGTTTCAAATGCATAGCTAAGTTTTCTTGGATTGGGTATGTCAACTTTTCAGAAATGGCTTTCCCTTCCAAAATTGTGACTTATCTCTCTCTCTCCCTCTCTTATCATCCCTTTACTCTTTTTCTCTTTGTCTACTCTTGATTGTTTTATTATGTTCTCTTGTTTTGTAGGTTTTCAATTACAATTTTGATTGAGGCATGGATACTATTTTTTGTGGATTCCATGAAAGGATTCATCTACTTTTTCATTTCTTTTCATTTCTTCTTTCCCTCTATTTCTATTGTCACAACTCTATTTTCTCAATCTTCCTACTATTATTGGATACCTTACATTATGTGGCTCGACCTTATGTACTTGGGTATGACCTCCCTCATGGCATATCCCTCTTTCATTGGAACAACCTCTTTATTTGAGGCATGATATTTGTGGAAAGGCATGACCCCTACCTAGTGTGCATCTCCATTCAACAAAAATGTTTAACCAAGCTTCTGAAAAAGACACTCCAAACTATACTAGCAGGTTGTCCTTGTGATTTTCCTAGATTTGGCCCTTCGTGGATTTCAAATCTTGTGTTGTGGCTTCTAAATTTACTTTCTATGGGTTGTAACCATTTTTTGTTTAAATATGTTCAATAAGGGTTGTAAACTCCCTTGGTTTTTTCATGGCTCTACTTAAAAAGGAATTTTTAATTTTTTGTTTATTCTAGTAGAGTGGCATGTCCCTCTTGGGATTGGGCTTTGAGCTATGGATTTCTCCTCTTCCCACACTCTTATACTCTACATACACCCTATGAAACTATAATAAGGGAATGCAACCTTCCATGGTATGACCCCTTCCTACCTCTAACATGACCTTCCACCTTTAACTCCCTTCTAGTCTTTGAAAATATGCCCTTTATGGGATTGAAAAACTATCCTTTATAGTGTGTATGGGGTTGGATTCCCAATACTCAACAGGAGGGATTAAACCCAAGGAAGAGGCCCAATTAGAATCTTCCATGTTTAAAGTGGAATAATCCTTTGAATTTATCGCCTGAAATCCTTTCAATGAGATTTAATGTAAGGATTGATTTTTCTTTTATATTTTATATTTTTTATATTTTGTTGTAATTTGGTAAATGAGAAAAAGTGAAATTAATACTTAATGAGAGAGAAATAGGAAACTATTTTGAGAGTTAACTCTCAACCTAAGAATCTCGAGGAAACATTGTGCACTAGGTCTTAGCTTTGTAACTATCAAAACCTTTTGAATTCATCAATGGCAGCTGGCTTAGGAGAGGGTGTCGTCCCCTCCTACCATAACATAGTCACTAGGATAAATCACTCTCCCCTCAAAAAATAAATCAACAAAGAAAGGCAACATGTCACACACCTAATCCCCTAAGTACCTTTCTAATGGATGGGGTATTAAATTTGTTATTTTCCTAAATCATATCAAAGCCTCTTCTAGCGGCTACCATCATCTTTTGCTCATCAAGAGTTTTCCAATGACAATATTTTTTCTCAAAACAGAGCTCTCGAATGGAAGTTGTGACCTTCCCAAGTTCTCGAGTTTACATAGCCAACATATCTCTTACTTCCACATGGCATGCACATGACACCTCATTCCTCGTTCCATCTGACGTGGCGACAATCTGGCCCTAATGTGGCACAAGCCTAGCCTACCATGGTGGAACTTCAGTCCATGCAGACCTACAACCATCATCGCTCAGACCTTCTCCCATATCACTCTTTGTTTACTTCTGAAGGATATGGTATCAAGGAATATTCCCTCTCAATACCATCCATTCGTAGTTCGAGAGGTTCGAGTAGTATCACTACTCCGAATTTTGGGTATTGAGGAATATCCCTTCTCCTGGATGAGAGGTCTTGATGTACTCACAGTCTCCTGATTGAAGGTTGTGATCCATCCGACACCTAAGGTTCATTTGTCCAACTAGACCCCACTCAACTCGTCAACCTATTAATGATCGACATCTGCCATCCTAAGGGCATCCTAGATGCCTTGCCGGCAAGTTGTGTCATCCATGAAGTCAATAATTCATCTCTTGACATGACATGTGGCTTAGTATCCACTCAACACATGGACCCATCACGACTCACCATGTTACCATAGGGTGCATAGGCTCACTCATACATAGATTGACATTTGTCCATTTCCTATAAACAAACTAGGATGCTTAATTAATACTTCCTTAAAATACCACTCCTTGGTATTTATTTAGTTAATCCTCATTAGGGGTAATTAATCTCCCCAAACTAATTATCCCCCCCCTCTGTAATTAAGTATTTACTTGGCCTAATAATTCATTTAATTTCCATTCTTGTAGTGATTAAACATATACGTTAATTAATTATATTACAACATAATTATATTATGTTCTAATAAAATTAATTAAACTGTAATATGATTAAGTTTATTAACCTTGAATTATTATATAAATCAAGGAACATGGCTTATGACTTCACACCATAATCTCCATATAATTTAATGTATATGAATATTAGGAAAGAAAAAAACAATTTAGAATATATTTAATATTAAATATTATTTCTAGGTAATTTAAGCCCCTTCACGTGCAACATTGTATGTCGGACCCTTTTAAACACTCATGTCATGTCTCTTATGGATTCACTATCTATTTGAATGCTCCCTTCCATTTTTTCTGAATGGTCAACTCTGAAATTGAACTCTAAAAAGGTTTTGGGGTTTTGTGTTATATTATTATAATATTGAGTATTATATCAATTCGGGCTTGGAACACACGTGTTCATATTAGCACTCCGAACACCAATCATAAGAGAGTAGGGTTTTAATATTATTATATATTTAACCTTTATAACATATATGCCTTCACACTCTGAAATCTTCGGAGTCAAGTTGTGTGTGCTCTTCTCATGACTTGGATAACCAATCAGGAAAGGGAAATGGATAATATTTTAATATATTCAAACTTTGTAATGTCCATGCCATCGCTCCAACGACTTCGAACCTCATTCACACACACTCTCCCCTTCACTCTGAATACCAATCACAATCGATCATAGCTTAATATTTAATAGTGTATTCTTTAAAATCCATTGGTCGTCACACTCCAAACAATTGCTCCATTCTCTTTGCTACGACGAATTATTGCTAATATAAATTTATATATTTATACGTTGAGGGAGAGGGAAGGCATTATTTTCACAAGCGTTCAATAAATAAATAAAAGCGTACATTTTCATAGTTCTTAAAAGAGTGTGAAGCGGCCTATACATGGCATAATCCTTAAAACTAGGAACATATTAGCACACTTTAAACTTTTGCATAGAGGGAAGGATTTCACATTTCCATTAATCACGCACCAGGCATAAATTTCTAGGTTGTAAATGTAATTAATTTACTATCCTTATTATTCAAATGTTAGAGCATTTAAATGGTAACTTTGGAATTTTACCAAAGTTTACCAATCTTTACCATTTATTTAAAATATGTCCAGAAAACATATAAATGCATATATTTATTTGTTTGTTTAATTATTTTTTTCAATAATAATATATTTCTTGGAAGTGAAGTTACCTTCATTTCTTTCTTATTTTCAAGGATTAATTACTAAGTCTAAATCTTTCCCCTTTTGGACATTAATTCACTGTGTAATTCCTGGTAAGATTTGTGTGTTACCAAATCTAATTCAGATTGAATTATTCAAAATGTTTTTAATTCTAAATTTCATTTTACTTTACATTAGGAAATTAGGATTTGTATTTTCTACTCTTTCCTTATAGTGACTTTTAAAATACTTTACCCCTTGTTAGCATTTGGACTATTTTCCTAAGGCCCAAACTCAATTCTGATATCCTTTAAATTTTCTGACATGTAAGCTTCATGAAAACTTAAAATCATAAACATTTTTATGTAGAGTTGAACCTCTTTCTTTTTTATATTTTCTATAGAAGTTATAATTGTTTAATTGTCCTCACTAGAGTAGAAAACGGGTTGTAAAACTAAATCAACATCAACATTCTCACGCAGAATTTTTCTTTAAAAACATAAGTAGTCAAGAAGTGAGGATGTAAATCAAAATGAAATTCAGTTGAAACATTTCTCACAATTTCCCTTAAATTTCTAAAGCCATTTCCAATAGATAGATGAATTTACATTATTTTGAAACAAATTCTATATTATTTCTGAGTTTAACAATGCAAAGATTTGGCAAAGAAATACTTATCTAGAAGATGAAAAGAGTTGTAACTATTGAAGGGTGTGCCACTTTTCACCCAACCATAGGCACAACTTCTCTTCGTGTATTTAATAGTTGCCCACCCTCTAACCAGAGTATGATTCCATGCGAGAGAGTTCTTCTTTTTCTCAACAGAAAAGAAAGGGACGAAGGTTACTCTCCTTCTCCCATAGGAAATGGGTAGTTCAGTATTCAACCAAGCAAGCGAATATGTTGTGATTTCTCACTCAATCACTCAAGTTCTTTGCATCTATGTTTATCAGCCTAATTAGAAGACACTCCCCAACATTTCCTGTACCCAGAAACACATTTCTTCAATTCTCTCTATTTTCTTAGAACCATAGGAGTTTCCCACGGTCCTATATACTTAGATTTCTTTCCCAGACTCAATTGTTTGTGTCCCCTCTTCTCTGCTCACGATTTTCCTATGTTTCCATTTTTTCTACAACAAGATTTTGTGCATCAAATCCCCCCAATCTGTGGGTCAGCCTAGAATCCTATATATGTGTACTTTTATACCCATGCTTCTAAGACAAGGAAGTTTTGGTACAACACCCATTCTTTTTCATAAATGTGGGAAGATGGTAGTTCAACCACCAACTTCCCTTCATTAACTGAAATTCCAGAAAAAAAAGGGCAATCTAGGTTTTTCTTGAATATTAAATTGGTAAGGGAAATTTCCTCACTATTTCCCTCTCATGGAATCATAACTTGTATAGGAAATCCCCCTCAACAATTGTTCAACATTTTTTTTTTTTTACATTAATAGCATAAATATTTACACTACCTTATTAGCAAAGGTTCAACATTTCCTAGATCCACACACAACTGATCTTTCCATAGTCTCTTAGCCAAATATAATTATATTTACAAGTTGGGGGAAACATGGGTGTTGTAATCCCCTCCCCCTTAAAGGAACATCGTCCTTGGTGTTCTTTGTATCTCAACAACACCAGTCATGGCTCCTTATTTCAGTTGCTTCAAAAATGTTGTTTCTCTTTCTTGGTTTGGTCCTTTCCAGACCCTTGGTATTTGTCACATGCCTATAATAATTTCAAGAAACAAGCATATTAATCACAATTTCATGAAAAAATGTTTTATTGTTGTTCAAAACTCAAGATGAAATATTCACATCCACACAATACTTATCTATGCAATTTCATGGATCTGCATCTAGTTGGTTGTCTTACTAACTCGACCCACTATTTCCTTGACATACCCATTATGTGCATGACCCCAGCCAATAGTTTACAAGAATTATTGAAGTCTCCTCTTCCTTGCAGTCACTCACCCTCCAAACAAAGGCTTAGGCATCTCCTTCTCTACTATACAGTCCCTTAGGTGATCCATCTTGTCTTTCCAAAGCTTTCTTGCACAAGAAGAGTTTATGAGACTGCATTGAATCTTATAGTCAATGTGTCCCTTTGACTTGCTCTATCGATGCCTCTCTTCGACCTGTGTTACCACAACACAACATATTCTATGGTGAACATGGCTTATCACAGGGTTCTCATGTCACAACAATATCCTTTTTCCATGCTTTCCATCTTGACAATCATCATATGTACCTCTAGGACAAATATTTCATCTCATTTGTATCACATGCATGCAATAAAATATTTCATCTCATTTGTATTTCACACATCCCCCTCAAGATATTATTCAAAACAAAATAGTCATGATGTTGAGATTCAACAAGAAGATCCTAGTGAAAATCATGCACCTACACTAAGATAGAGCCTCGGGCTATTTTTAGGTGGAAGTCTATTTTTATATGATGAGCAAATTCTATTTATAGATGATGTCTATTTATAGATGATGTCTATTTATAGATGGTGAACAGATTCTAATTATAGATGTATGTCGACTATTATTATCCCTTAATAATTGTTGGACAATAAATATTAATCTATTCTCAATGAGCACTTGGATATAGTTAACTGAAGTGGAAAATCAGTTAGCTATAGGAAATTTGAGTTCAAAGGTTGATTGGTGGGACATGCAAGTCGAATTAGTTGTAACTAAGTGATTCGAAGTTGTAATAGAGTTATATGTGTAGTTATGTGAGTTGTAAAGTAGTTTAACTCAGTTAAGTGAGTTAATCTCAGTTGTACTAGTTGTAACTGAACTTACACTAGTGAGAGATCAGTGAATTAATTATTAATTAATTCACAATCAATGGTCTCACATGCAACTGAAGATTTACCACTGTTAACTACATGCATGGCAGATCCAGTGGAGACCCAGTTGAGATAACAAGTGAAAGGGACAATTTGACTATCAGTTGTGACATTAGTGAGTGCACTCATGAAACCACACACACATTAGATGTGCCAATGAGGAATTCACATCCTAGGAAAGAGGGATTCATTCATTGTAGGGTTTTCCATTAGCATGGATTGCACAGAGGAGGTAGGTTGTCTGGAGGCAGTAAATTGGCACATGCATTTGCCAATTTTTGTATGACAGTGTGAGACGATTGTATATTGTATTGGGAGATCTTGGATTAGATTTTTGTATGGGATTGTTTCATGATCCATGATATATACATAATATATGATAGTGGGGTTTGTAGCTTTATGATTTCCCGATAAAAACATCTGTG
Source organism: Picea sitchensis (assembly GCA_010110895.2). Lineage (NCBI taxonomy): Eukaryota > Viridiplantae > Streptophyta > Pinopsida > Pinales > Pinaceae > Picea > Picea sitchensis. Next base: position 80,614 of record SNQJ01S0012512.1, read on the forward strand.
TTATGTGTGATTGTTGTTTCTTCTTGATATTGCAATTGGCGATCGTGTTTTAAATTCCGCAAGAATATTTGTAGAAGAGATTATGTATTTAAAAGTGGCATATAATTGTTATATCAGGAGAATCCAGGCAATACATAATTTGTATTAAAATTTCTACATGGTATCAAAGCACAAAAGATTGCAGAAGCTGAGTTTGTGATTGGATAGAATTCAAATTTGCAGAAAGACTTTCTTGGTGCTACGGTTGATTCAAGATCGAAATGGATTTCAATGGCTTGAGGTTAGAGTATGCACCCGAGGGAAGCTCAAACTACATTTCTTGGAAGGACAGGATGTAGGAAGTACTCGAAGACAATGGCTTGAAGGAATTCATTGACAAAGATGGTCCTAAGCCAGATGCTGCAAATCTTGATGCATGGCAAAAGAAAGTGGAAAAGGCGAGGATGATCCTATTGGAGGGAGTACGATACCACATTGTATCAAACCTCCATGGGAAAGCCACACCATATGCAATGTGGAAGGCTTTGATGGATCTATTCCAAAAAAACATCAACCATAGGAAATTGGCTCTCAAAGATAAACTTGGGAAGATCAAGATGGACAAGGGCGACTCCATTCCAAAATATCTCACGAAGTTTGTCCAATATCAGGATGAGATGGGGAGTGTGGGAATAACAGTCGTTGATGATGATTTGGTGAGCTTGGATCTCATAGGACTTCCCAAGAATTGGCACAGTTATCAAGACTCTGTCAATGGAAGGGAAAAAATTTCAAATTGGGAACGACTACGGTCGAATCTAGTGCAAGAGGAGTTCAGGCGGAACACCAGAGATGGCTCTTCATCAAAGAATGATGATGAAGAGGATTTTTCTTTGGCTGCCAAGGTAAGGAAAGGTAAGGGGAACAAATTCCATTCAAAATCTGAGTTTAAAGGAAAGAAGTTGGATTTGTCCAAAGTGAAGTGTTTTTACTATCACGAACATGGACATCTCGCTACTAACTGTCCGCAGAAGAAGAAGAACAAGAAGGTTGTTGGAGTTGTAGTTGGTGAGGCCTTTGCCTCACAATTTGAACTTGACTTCTCTTTGATTGCATGCATGCCTTCAAGTGCATTGGAAATTGTGTGGTATTTGGATAGTAGCGCTTCCTTCCACATGATGGGAGATAAGGAAATTTTCAGTGACTTGGAGGAGAAAGATCTCAAAATGCATATAGAGATGGGCAACGGTGGATGATACAATGCGACTAGAATTGGTACCATTAACTTTTAGAGGGATTTAGGTAAACCATTTCAATTGAAATATGTTATGCATGTTCCAGGCCTGAAGAAAAACTATGTCTCAGTCGCAATGTTGGAGGACAGAGGCTATGACATTTTTTTTAGCGATGGAAAATCTTTCCTGTGACATAAAACAACGGGTCAAGTCAAGAAGATATGGATTCGAGTTAAGAATATCTACAAGTTGGAGGTAGATGGTTGCATTGCCATGATGGGCAAGGCAAAAAAAGTGGTGAGACGGGATGAGGGCGAATTATGGAACAGGTGATTGGGCCATATTCATCATGGATCCTTGAAAATCATCCAGCAAATATCTACTGGACTTCCAATGGGAACACTTTCTCAGTTAAATTAGTGCAAGGGTTGCACCATGAAGAAGTATGTAAATTCCACCTTTCATGAAAAGGAGAATCGTGCTTCGGTGATCCTGGAGAGAGTTTACACAGACATGTGTGGACCATTCTCGGTTGCTTCAACAGAAAAACATAAGTATTATGTTATTTTTGTTAATGACTTTTCTCGTAAATGTTGGATCTTCTTCATGCAGAAGAAGGATCAAACATTCTCAAAGTTCTGTGAATTTAAGGTATTGGTGGAGAAAGAGTCGAGGAAGAAAGTGAAGGCTCTGAGGAGCGATAATGGTGGAGAATACATCTCTAACGAATTCAAATACTTTTGCAGAAAAGAAGGAATTCAAAGAGAACTCATAGTGCCTCATAACCCACATAAAAATGGGGTCACAGAGAGGAAGAACAAAACGATCGTGGGTGTAGCACGAGTGATGTTGCATGATCAGGGCCTACCAATGAATTTGTGAGAGGAATCATGCAACACTATGGTTTATGTGCAGAATTGTTTTCCTCATGGAGTACTTGGCATGAGTACACCTGAAGAAGCTTTCACTGGTAAGAAACTTTATGTTTCTCATTTTTAGATTTTTGTCTCATTTGTTTATGTGCATGTGACCAAGGACGCCAGGAAGAAGATGGAGGTGACTGCTAAAGTTGGGATATTTGTGGGGTACACAGAAACACCCATAATTATCGTGTGTATTTTCCTAATAGTAAGATGATTATTATACGATGGGATATAAAATTCGATGAGGGGAAATCCATGCGGTTGTCGCTTGAGAGGGAGCTAGACTTGCGTGCAGAGGAGGAACTAATAGTTCCCAAAGACGAGTCTCAAGATGTGGATCAGCCACATGAGGAGGTTCATGGAGTGGAGGAATCCACTCATGCAGAGCCATACATAAAAAATGGAAGAAAGCACACCACGAAAGCTGATAGATTGAGACTAGATGTTGCATAGAATGTAGGAGCCCCTACTTCACAACGCAGACAAAGACAGTCTCCTGATAGATTTACTGGATACATGTCTCTCATGAGAAAATGTATTGTGACTGAACCATCTTCCTTTCAGGAAGCAGTGCAAGATCCCACTTGGGTTGATGCAATGGTGGAGGAGTATGACTCCATTGTCAAAAAAAATGCATGGGAAATTGTCCCAAGACCGGTCGACAAATCAGTGGTAGGTTCGAGATGGATCTACAAGGTAAAGCAAGTTGTTGATGGGAGTGTTGAGAAATACAAGTCCAGATTTGTGTCCTGGGGCTTTTCACAGATCGAGGGGATAGATTATGATGAGACCTTTGCACCTGTCACAAGGTACTCTTCCATAAGATCCATCTTTTCACTCTCAACGCAGATGGGTTGGCGCATTCATCAGATGGATGTAAAAACTGTGTTTCTCAATGGGATCATTGAGGAAGAAGTGTACATAGAGTAGCCTGAAGGATTTGAGATCTTCAGCAACAAGTCGCATGTGTTCCAACTCAAAAGAGCACTATATGGGCTGAAGCAAGAACCCAGTGCTTGGTACACTCGGATAGATAGCTATTTCACCAGTCTGGGATTCACTAAAAGTGAAGTGGATGCAAACCTATACCAAATTGTGGTGGAGGGTAAGATTTTAATCATTATTCTTTATGTTGATGATTTAATACTAACTGGTGATGATCAACTGATACACTCATGCAAGGAGGACCTTGCAAAGGAGTTCGAAATGAAGGATATGGGCCTCCTTCATTATTTCCTTAGATTGGAAATATGGCAACAAGATGGTGAACTTTTTGTGTCTCAAGGCAAGTATGCAAGGGAGATACTGGGTAAGTTTCACATGGAGGGTTTCAAACCCATGGATACTCCTCTTCCAGGAAAATGGAGGAAAGAAGACGCTACTTCTAGAGAGGTAGTGGATGCTATTGTCTATCGACAGTTAGTGGGTTCGCTAATGTATCTAGTGAACACGAGACTGGACATTTGCTATGTGGTTAACCAGCTAATTCAAGTGATGGTTAAGCCTACCAAGATCTTTTGGAAGGTGGGTAAGCATGTCCTGAGATACCTGAGGAGTACATCTGAGTATGGCTTATGGTACAGACAAATGGATGAGGTGAAGTTGCATGGCTTCACGGATGTAGATTGGGTGGGCATCCCAACGGACAAAAAGAGCACATTAGGGGGGATCTTTATATACAATTGTTTCTTGGTACAACATGAAGCAGAGATCCATGGAACTCAGTTCAGTGGAAGCAGAATACATGGTAGCGATTCAAGCTGCATGTGAGGCTATATGGATGAGAAAGATCTTGGTTGGTTTGTTTGGTTCTCATTTAGATCCGACAGTGATTCATTGTGATAATCAAAGTTGCATTAAACTCTTGATTAATCATGTGTTTCATGATATATCTAAGCATATAGATATCCGGTATCATCATATCATATATTGTGTGCAGCAAAAATCATGTTGCTTCAGTACATTCCTACGGAAGATCAGGATGCATACATTCTGACGAAGGCGCTCACCCAGAGCAAATTCGAATACCATAGATACAGGATCGGGGTGAAGGATAATCCCTTTCTTGTTGAGAGGGAGTGTTGAGATTCAACAAGAAGATCCTGGTGAAAATCATGCACCTACACTAGGATAGAGCCTCGGGCTATTTTTAGGTGGAAGTTTATTTTTAGATGATGATCAAATTCTATTTATAAATGATGTCTATTTATAGATGGTGAACGGATTCTAATTATAGATGTATGTCGACTATTATTATCCCTTTATAATTGTTGGACAATAAATATTAATCTATTCTCAATGAACACTTGGATGTAGTTAATTGAAGTGGCAAATCAGTTAGCTATAGGAAATTCGAGTTCAAAGGTTGATTGGTGGGACATGCAAGTCGAATTAATTGTAACTAAGTGATTCAAAGTTGTAACATAGTTATATGTGTAGTTATGTGAGTTGTAAAGTAGTTTAACTTAGTTAAGTGATTTAATCTCAGTTGTACTAGTTGTAACTGAACTTACACTAGTGAGAGATCAGTGAATTAATTATTAATTAATTCACAATCAGTGGTCTCACATGCAACTGAAGATTTACCACTGTTACTACATGCATGTCAGATCCAGTGGAGACCCAGTTGAGATAACATGTGAAAGGGACAGTTGTGACATTAGTGAGTGCACTCATGAAACCACACACACATTGGATGTGCCAATGAGGAATGTGCAGCCTAGGCAAGAGGGATTCATTCATTGTAGGGTTTTCCATTAGCAGGGATTGCGCAAAGGAGGTAGGTTGTCTGGAGGCAGTAAATTGGCACATGCATTTGCCAATTTTTTTATGAAAGTGTGAGACAATTGTATATTGTACCGAGAGTTCTTGGATTAGAGTTTTGTATGATATTGTTTCATGATCCATGATATATACATAATATATGATAGTGGGGTTTTTAGCTTTATGATTTCCCGATAAAAACATCTGTGTTATGTGTGATTGATCTTTCTTCTTGATATTGCAATTGGCGATCGTGTTTTAAATTATGCAAGAATATTTGTAGAAGTGATTATGTATTTAACAGTGGCATATAATTGTTAGATCAGGAGAATCCAGGCAATACATAATTTGTATTAAAATTTCTACACATGACTCTTCAAAATAGAGTCACCCATGCATCCATGGTATTTATTCTATCTTGGCAAGTGCAATTCTTTCCTTACATTTCACTTATTCAGGCAGTCACATGATCGTGCCTTTAGTATACATATACTCATACATCATACATGTGCATCACTTGCACATTTTATATCATTCATTCATATCGATTTGGTCTTAATATTAGTCTTCATACCATGCAACCTTATAATGTATTCATTCCATGCACTCAAGCATATACAAACATAGATAAATATTCAACATGCAAGTTCACCGCTTACACATTTTTCCATGTCATTCACACATGTGGAAATTTCAACTTCCATATCCTTCCTCTCAAATATCTTACAACCATCCTTATGACAAGTCTCATTGGAATACTCAACATTGTGCTTCCCTCTCTATTGAGACCTTGCAATCATTCACGTGGCAAGTTTCGCAGACATATTCATTATTATGTTTCCCTTTATACATGACAACAACCAGCAAGAAAATGCTCTTGCATCAACTGTTAAAAATCATTCCACAACCTAGAAATACAGTCTGAGAAATTTCAACAGTTCCCAGGGAAATCAAGACAACAATCTAGCTTATCTTCATGCTTCAAACCATTTTGGGTCAACATACCTTTTTATCAAGGGAATCCTTTTCTATATCCCCTATCATTGCTACTTGAGAATACCAAGACATACCTATATGGATACCATCCACCTATGGATGTCAACCTGACCCATTGGTCATCTAGAAGTTCCCCAACACTTCCTTTACCACATTTTGGATCAACATTTTATTAACCATTCTACCTTATCCTCGTAGTGTAATATATAATCATATCATCAACATTTTACTTATGCTACTACAATCCTATCATCACTATCCATATGATCTATGACATCGCCATATTTTACATCCAATGACAGACTATAATAAGTCTATATGCATGTTATATGCATGCTCAATCTTTTCCATATCCATTCCAACATATCCTCATGCACCAAGCATTTTACCCATGCATGTAGTGTAGACATATTCCACTTGCTTACCTCTTTCATTCTCGTGAATATACACACCCTTAAGTTAATAGGGATATACACTCCCTTAACACAACCATGAGCTTTTGAACTTGTTGTTGTCACTTCACTTATTCCATGAGGGTTATTCTCAGTCCATAGGACTCCTTTTTTACTTTGCAAAAAGGGGATTATCCAAATAAAATTTTTTCAATTATGATAGGTCAAGTAAGTTGACCTCACATATTTCCATAAGGCCTCTATACATGCGGAATTATACTCACAAGGAAAAATATCTTATTTAAGAAACAATTGTAATTACTAGAGGCTTCCTAAGCCCACATTTGTAGGCAACCGTGTATCCTATTCAGTCCATTCCCTCCTTGGACTCAAGCATCCTATAACATGTCTTATGCCATTCGCATCCAAGTCTTGTTATTAGCACCTATCAACATAATCCCACTCTCATATTAGTGGCTATCATTCCACCAAAGCAATGATATGATTCCTCTACTTCAATCCAACGTGATTCAATTTTTGTTGAGTAAATTCCCAACAAAATTTGAATCTGCAATCCTTCTCCTCAAGGATCTTATGTTGATAATCTCCCTGTGACAGTAAACACTTTCTATAGACTCATCTTAGCCTTGGTAAAATAGTCTCATGAATGTTCTCTGACCCATCCAAGCCTAGTATTTGAGTCATGCTCTGATAGGTAGGGTATGGTAGGGTTCCCTCCCCCTTAAATTTTTTCTAAGAAAAAATTATTCGACTCTTTCATGAGCCCAAGCAGGTCAAGTGTTGTTTCCTACTCTGATACCACTTTGTCACACACCCAATCCCCTAAGTACCTTTCTAAGGGATGATTTATTAAATTTTTTTCTTTTCCTCAATTGTCTCAAATCCTCTTCTAGCTGCTACCATCATCTTCTACTCGTCAAGAGTTTTCCAACAACAGTAAATTAGCTCAAAACAGAGCTCTGGAATGGAAGTTGTGACCTTCCCAAGTTCTCAGGTTTACATAGGAAACATCTCTCTTACTGCCACATGGAATCCACATGACACCTCATTCCTCATGCCATCTGACATGGTGACAACCTAGCCCTGACGTGTCACAAGCCTAGCTTTCCACAGTGGAACTTTAGTAAACCCAGGCCTACAACCATCATCGCTCGGACCTTCTCCCATATCACTCTTCGTTGACTTCCGAAGGATATGGTATCGAGGAATATTCCCTCTCGATACCATCCATTCATAATTCAAGAGGTTCGAGCAATCTCACTGCTCTGAATTTGGGGTATCGAGGAATATCCCTTCTCCTCGATGGGCGGTCTTGATGTACTCATGGTATCCCGACTGACGACTAAGATCCATCTGACACCTAAGGTTCACTTGTCCAACTAGACCCCACTCAACTCGTCAACCTGTTAATGATCGACATCTACCATCCTAAGGGTGTCCTAGCTACCTTGTTGGAAAACCATGCCATCCATGACGTCAATACTCCATATCTTGATATGAAATGTGACTCAATATCCACTTGATACATGGACCCATCACGACTCACCATATCACCAATAGGGTGCATCGACTCACTCGGCAAGAGTTTGACATTTTTCCATTTCCTATAAATGGATTAGGATACTTAATTAATACTTCCTTAAAATACCACTAATAGGTATTTACTTAGTTAATCCTCGTTACGAGTAATTAATCTCCCCAAACTAATTATCACCCCCCCTTATAATTAAGTATTTACTTAACCTAATAATTCATTTAATTGACATTCTTGTAGTGATTACCCTATAAGTTAATTAATTATATTACAACGTAATTATATTATGTTCTAATATAATTAATTAAATTATAATATGCTTAAGTTTATTAACCTTGAATTATTATATAAATCAAGGAACCTCTCTTTTGACTTTGCACCATAATCTCCATATAATTTAACATATATGAATATTGGGAAAGAAAAAGGAATTTAGAATACATTTAATATTAAATATTATTTCCAGGTAATTTAAACCCCTTCACATGCAACATTGTGTATGTCTGGGACCCTTTTAACCATTTAAGCTATCGCTCGGATGGCTTCGCTATCCATTTGAATGCTCCCTTCCATTTATTTTGAATGGTCAAATCCAAAATTCAACTCTAAAAAGGTTTTGGGGTTTTGTGTTATATTATTATAATATTGAGAATTATATCAATTCAGGCTTGGAACACACATGTTCATCCCAACACTCTGACCACCAATCATAAGAGAGTAGGGTTTTAATATTATTATATATTTAAAATTTATAACATATACTCCTTCACACTTTGAAATCTTCGGAGTCAAGTTGTGCGTGCTCTTCGCGTAACTCCGATAACCAATTGGGAAAGGGCAAGGGTTAATATTTTAATACATTCAAACTTTTCAATGTCCATGCCATTGCTCCAACGGCTTCAGACCTCATTCACACGCACTCTCCCATTCACTTTGAGGGTTGGACTTCGAAGACCAATCACAATCGAGCATAGCTTAATATTAAATAATGTATTGTTTAAAATACATTGGCCATTGCACTCCAAACAATTGCTCCATTATTTGTGCTACGACATATTATTGCTAATATAAATTTAAATATTTATACATTGAGGGAGAGGGAAGGTATTATTTTCACAAAAGTTTAATAAAATAATAAAAGAATACATTGCCATAGTTCTTATAGGAGTGCGAAGCGACCGACCTGTACATGGAATAATCCTTAAAACTAGGAACATATTAGCACAATTTAAGCTTTTGCACAGAGGAGAGGATTTCACATTTCTATTAATCACGCACCAGGCATAAATTGCTAGGTTGTAAATGTAGTTAATTTACTATCCTTATTATTCAAATGTTAGAGCATTTAAATGGTAACTTTGGAATTTTACCAAACTTTACCAGACTTTACCATTTATTTAAAATATGCCCATAAAACCTATAAATGCATATATTTATTCGGGCAATATTTGTTTATTTAATTTTTTGGAAGTGAAGTTTTCCATGGTAAAACAATGGTTTTTACTAGGGATTATCAATCCCCTAATTACCTGCGTTTCTTTCCTATTTTCAAGGATTAATTACTAAGTCCAAATCTTTCCCCTTTTGGACATTAATTCATTGTGTAATTCCTGGTAAGATTTATTTCTTACCAAATCCAATTGAGATTGAATTATTCACAATGTTTTTAATTCTAAATTCCATTTTACTTCACATTAGGAAATTGGGTTTTGTATTTTCCACTCTTTCCTTATACTGACTTTTAAAATACTTAACCCCTTGTTAGAATTTGGACTATTTTCCTAAGGCCCAAACACAGTTCTGATATCCTGTAAATTTTCTAGCATGTAAGCTTCAGGAAAACTTAAAATCATAAACATTTTTATGCAGAGTTCAACCTCTTTATTTTTCATATTTTCTCTAGAGGTTCTAATTGTTTAACTGTCCTCACTAGACCAGAAGATGAGTTGTAAAACTAAATCAACATCAACATTCTCACCCAAAAATCTTCTTTTAAAACAAAAGAAGTCAAGAAGTGAGGATGTAAATGAAAGTGAAATTCAACTGAAATATTTCTCACAATTTCCCTTAAATTTCTCAGGCCATTTCCAATAAAGAGCTGAATTTACATTATTTTGAAACAAATTCTATATTATTTCTGAGTTTAACAATGCAGATATTTGGCAAATAAATATTTATCTAGAAGATGAAAATAGTTGTAACTGTTGAAGGGTGTGACACTTTCTACCCATCCATAGGTACAACTGATCTTGGTGTATTTCATAGTTGGCCACCCCCTAGATAGAGTATGATGCCATGAGAGAGATTTCTTCTTTTGCTTAGCACAAAAGCAAGGGACGAAGGTTACTCTCCTTCTCCCATAAGAACCGAGCAGTTCGGTCTTCTACAAATCAAGGGAATCTGATGTGATTGCTCACTCAATCACTCAAATTCTCTAATCTTCGTTTATCAACATGATTAGAAGACACTCCCCAATAGTTCCTATACTCATAAACACATTTCTTCACTTCTCTCTATTTTCTTATAACCATAGGAGTTTCACACACTCCTCTCTACTCATATTTCCTTCCCAGACTCAATTGTGTGTGTCCTCTCTTCTCTGCTCATGATTTTCCTCTGTTTCTATTTTTTCTGCAACAAGATTTCATGGGTCAAATCCCCCCAATCTGCGGATCAACCTAGAATCCTCTAGATGGGTACTTTTCTTCCCATGTTCTGAGGCAAGGTAGTTTTGGTACAACACCCATTTTTTTTCAAATATGTGGGAAGTTGGTAGTTCAACCACCAACTTCCCTTCATTAACTAAAATTCTAGAAAAAAATGGTCAATTTGGGTTTTTATTTAATATTAAATTGGTAAGGGAAATTTCCTCATTGTTTCCCTCTCGTGGAATTATAACCTGTATAGGAAATCCCCCTAAGAAATTGTTCAGCATTTTCCTTTTTTTACATTAATAGCATAAATAGTTACACTACCTTGATAGCAAAGGTTCAACATTTCCTAGATCCACACACAATCGATATGTCCATAGTCTCTTAGCCAAATATAATTATATTTACAAGTTGGGGGAAACAAGGGTTTTACATAACCAATTTGAATCGTCCCCTATGGATGAAGAAAAGAAGGTCGATGTTCCTTCCCAAGAAGAAGTGACACCACTCTAACATCACACTTTTGATAGACTAGAAGCAAGACAATCCAACAACGACATCCCCTGGACTGGAGAAATACCACAGTATGAGATCCATTCAATCAATATCGATGAGATGATACAACACATGCAATACCATGCCCTAATCTACAAATTCATGGGCTTGTTCCCATCAAAGAAAGATATGATATATATGGTGGATCAAGACTTGGTGGAAACCAAAAGGAGATGTAAAGATCAAATTGGGATTGAAAGGATTCTTCAAAACAATATTTAACCTCGTGGAGGGTAGGGAACACATTTACTAGAATGAGACATAATTATTTAATTCTATTGGCTTTTACTTGTGTCTATGGACCAAGAAGTTCAACCCAATGAAAAAAGTCTTCTATGCATCCTTGGTATGGATCCACCTTTATTCACTTACCTAGGAGTATTGTGATCTGAACATTCTGGACGGAATAGGAAATACCCTTGGTACCTTTCTGAGAATTTTATATTCCATGCAGCATTGAAGATATACCTCCTACACTAGGATTTGTGTGTACCTCAACATCTCGAAGCTTCTACTAGCATCAATCTTCCTCAACTACAGTGACTCGGAGTGAATCCAAACAATAAACTATGAACACATCCCATTCTGATGAAGAAAATACCATGTGCATGGCCACCTATTCTGTGACTTCCCTTTGAACATCCCCCAAGATTAGATGAAGAATGAGAATGCCAAGGATAAGGACAATTTTGAAAAAACCACTACCAAAAGGAAAATCCTTAGAAAAAATATGTAGCAACCACTTCCAAAGGGACCCAAAATTAACAACAACTTCAAAACCCTGGAAGATACCCCAGAGACAAATACATAGAATAATAAACAAGACCAAATGCAAGAGGAGAAACAAAAGAGTGACAACCAAGTGTCATTGGATCCCAAAAAACCTCATCATAAGATGAAGGAATGAGTAGAAAAATAGCATCCCATCATTAATGAGGACGAGGAAATGGCCCAGATAGGGAACGATAAAGAATATCTTGAAGACAAAGAAGATATGGATATGGGGGAACTGGATCTACAGGGCATAGTGGTGGAATGTACTCGACAAGACACCAAATCCATCCTAGAAAATCAGATCCAACTGTTGAAATCGACCCTGCTCAAGACCAAATCTAAGGAAAAATATGAAACAACGCCAAAAGGTAAGCACCTGACCTCCTCATCTCTTGGCATTAAAAAATCCAATGTAAAAGATACCACCAAAATTTTGAAATAAGAAATAAAAAGAGGGCGAAAGACTAAAAAACAAATCCTCCAAGAATTGAGTGAATTCTTGGTTAATTCAGGTCGCATTAAGTTGATGATGGAGAATTGATCACATATCCCCCATCATTCCCAATGAAACTACTCATGGAATATTCGAGTCCTGAACGGCCTGAGAAAACAATGAGCCCTCAAAACTATGTTAAATAAGGGAAAACCCTCCATCCTTATGATCCAGAAAACAAAATGTACCATAGAAGTCCTCCAAAGGATAGCCACCAAATGTTGGGCAGATTGTCATTCAATTGTTATTATTTTTTTTGGAGCCTCCAGTGGATTGGTGCCCCTCTAGAACCCCAATGAATTCCTCCTCTTTTATTTTTCTCAACTAAGAGAAAAATATCAACAAAATATTGTATGTTAGGAACGGACCAATGGGGAATCTTGTCCAACGTCTATGACCCTCAAACATCTATAGATAAAATAACCTTGTTAGGATATTTAGACACTTAGGAGTTAGTTATGATCTACTTGGTCTAATGTTTCGTTAGGTAAAAGTGTGTTTCTTAGTGTATTTCTTTAGTATTCATTTGTAGTTAGTAAATCTGATGATCACGATATGTTCCCGACATAGAGTGATCTAACGGTTCATACTCTCCTTGATCTTAACAACTACATTGATTTGTGGCTTAACACCTGATTGGTCCAAGATATCTATTTAAAGAGCATGGAGGGTCATTTTTTTATGATCGATTGTGAGAAACTCTCTTGTAAAATATCTCTATAATATTTTTTCTTTTGCATTAATAAATTGCTCCAAGTGGTCGCATTGGTTGGGGTCGTGGATGTTTCCTCGTAGGGGTTTTACCATGTCAAAATATCAGTGTGTTGATCTTTTATATGGTTGTGTGAGTGGTTACTGAAGGTTTTTGTCCTCTGTTGGAATACGTGTGTTGTCAAACATGGTATAAGAGCCTGTTTGAAGACCCGCTCCCATTGTAGATCAAGATCGGGAAGCTGAGTATCCCCATCTATGTTTTCTACCACTTACATACATTTTTAGGCCGATAGGAATATTCCATTGCATCTAGAGTACTTGTTTCAATCAGGTTCACTTTTCGTTTCACTCGAAAAGGTTTTTGTTTGCCCAAGATACGGCCATTTCAGTCAAATACGGAGGTATAAACCCTGAATACACCCTTTTTGAATTTTTGCAAAGTATTATCTCAGTTTTATTTTTGTTATATTGTTTGTTTCTGGGTTTCTACTCTTTTAGATTTTTGTATGCTCTTTTCCTTGTTCCCTTTGCGATCTCGACAAATCAGAAACATATAGGAAAAGGTGCATTTTCCAGGTAAGCTAACCGAGATCTAACCCTTGCTGTCATCGAGAAGTGAAATTTGTTTCTTATGTGAAAATATTTTTTTTAGCACTCTGAAGGCCATCTTCAACAACAACAACACCTCTAATCCTCCTCCTAAACAATACCAATCCTCCTTCTAAACAATACAATATATGTTGTTAGCTCACTTGGTTAAAAGTTGTCTTATTAAGTAAGAGGCCTTGAGTTCAAGTCTTTTTTTTGTTACTTATTTTGAAAAACAAAGGTATGCATCCATTGTAAAGTGTATTTCACTTCAATTATAAAAGTGAATCACTATAAGTAGCTTTAATATTTTATTTTAAAGTTATTTATTTTGCATGCAAATTTCTTTTATAAAGTAACTTCATTGCAAAAGTGATCCCTGCTTCTTTTTATAAAAGTGGGTCACTTCATAAAGCAACTTCTTTGTAAAATTGAGGGCATAACTTTCACATCCAAAGTCCATTTTCAATGTCATTTTTAAAAAAACAAGGCTAATTTTTTTAGATATTTCCATCCAAATCATCAATTCCAGTTTTTAAATCCATATTATCTTCATATTTAATATGGCTTCTTCCATTGATCTTTTGCTTACCAGCACCAACTACTTCCATTGGAAATCCCATACAAAGGATTTATTGAGAAGTAAAGGATTGTACTGGATTACCTTGGGAAAGGAAAAAGAACCTATTGATGATGAAAAGAAAGTCAAATGGGCTAATAGGAATGGCGAAGCATGTGGATTGATCAGAATTTCCATCTCTCCTGATTTAAGGTTTCACCTGAAATAAATTGATGACTCCGATGAAGATTGGGAAAAAAATTGAATCTGTGTTTGGTAAACACAATATTATTCGATCACATCAGTTAGAAAATCATATATTGATTTTAAGTCCAAATGATTTTCCTTTCATTGAAGACTATCTATCTAATTTTAAAACACTTAGAATTTTATGTGAAGAGTGTAACATAAAGCTGGAGGAAGAGCGTTGCATCTATATTATTCTTTCTAAGCTAGGTGGTGCATATTATGTGTTTTTATATACCTTTTATTCCATGAGAGATTCTCTAGTGGAATCTTATCAAAAAACCACTCTTGATTCCTTTTGTGATGCTTTGATTAGAGACCAAGATAAGCGTGTACAACTTGGAGTGATCAACACTGTAGGTACCTCAAACAAAGCCTTAGTATCCCAACAGAAAGATGAACCAAATAATCCCAAGAAGCAACATCCTCACCACAACAACAAGCAAAACAAGGGTCCCAAACCCACTTAGACAACTTAAAGTCCTAATGGTGACAAATGAGAAAAATCCAAAAATAAGAAGATTGATAGACATTGCAACTTTTGTAGGAAATATGGTCATGATGAGTCCAAATGTTTTGTAAGGTCTTCCAATTTCAGAGCCTCAAAATAAATAATCAATATCTCCTAATCTCCTACTGAAATGACTGCAATTTAGTTTAGAATTTTTCTTTCATGAAAGAAATAAACTGGTAAATAGACACCATGATAAATTAGACAGCATAATAACAATAGCATAATAATAACATACCAACTAGTAAAATACCTATCTCGACCTGCAAGTTGGTGGATGCATCCCCTGGTTCTCTTGTTCTTAAACTTATCCAAACTCCCCAACTGAATATTAACCTCCCAACTAACTAGAACAACCTCTTCATCTCCCTAGTTTCATGAATCCTTGTGGTTTCATGGCCCCCGAGCCCAAAGTTCCCAGCAACAGCAGTGCCCCTATGAGAGTTCCCAAAAAAACAAACCGTCTTTCAATTTCCTCCTCTCTTTCAAAATTTCATCCTCCTTCTTCCCCCAATTTTCCCCCAAACCAAGACCCCTCTCCAAGTCCTCTACCCTCTTCCTTATCCTCCTCTCTCGAATCCGTCTCCCTCATTCAATTCCCAATCTTCCGTATCCCTTCATTAATTCCCCCAACATCCTTATCCCTTCATTAATTACTTCACCTATTTTTTTTTAATAATAAAATAATAACAGACTCAATGAATTTATTTTAATAATTAATTAAATTTAATTTAACAACTATGATAAATAAATTATCGATTTGGGTTGTTACATACACCCACCCTTCAAGAAACTTCATCCAGGAGTTAGAGTAATTTACAATGCAAGGGTAATGACACGTGATTCATACATCCACATCAAATAAACAACATCATCAATTTAAAACACTTATACATACTACTGTACATGTGCAAGGCATGCATGTGTAGCTAGCACATACAGGACTCACACATGTACTAATGACAATAATTATTACACCTAAAGTAATTCTTGTATGCGTCCAATCCAATAAACATGACCATGCATTTCATAAAATATAGTAAACCATTTAAAATGTTCGCAAAATCTCTCAATTATAATAATTTAGCACAAGCAACATTCACTTAGATAATTGTAGTTTAGTTAAGAAATTATAAATATACATATTTACATATTTTTCAAAAAGAGAAAATCAAGAAATTATATTATAGGGCGAAATCCCCACGCACTCTCAACTACTTCTAGTCATTCTTCCTCCCTAACCTACTTCCATCTTCCATCCCTATCCTTCCTCTGTTGGACTATCTTGGAGCATCAACTATATTGACCTAACTCCAGATAGAAATCGTAAGCGAAAGTGTCAACTCTCTTGACCAAGCTTCCCCAACAGGAAATGGACATTCATCATCACATGTCTAGGGGAGCGTGAGATAACATCGTCCTCCCATGACTCCAGGTTTCAGAGGATACATGGTGGGAAATGCATCCTCCCCTCCCAATAGAACTAGGGTCAACACCCTATCATGGACCATACAGTCGCACTATGTTGCTAGGAATTTTGTCATCGTATATTTAGTTTCAGACAGTTTCACCACCTGTAAAACCTTCACTTGTCCATATATCTTAGCAATGCATTTGAACCAATATAATTTCACATACAAAGATTCATACCATATTGTTTCCTGGTCGATTTTCACGACATCAACCTTTTATCATCAATGTCCTTTGGCTATTTCATGACCTATTGACCTGCAGATTAGTCTATAATACAAACTCATACACATCTATGCACTAATATCATGTATATTCATTTAATCATATTCTCAATTCGGTATCCATGTACCAACAACTTTAAATGTCAAAATTTTCAAGTTAGAAATAGATTGCATAATATCCATCATAATTCAAATAGCGATAACATTCATAGAACTGACATTCACATAGGTCCATATGTCTTACATTTTCAAGTGTACCATTAATAGTTTCACAGTTAATAGAAAATAAAAGATGATTATGCCTTAAGTAATTCTAGCTATCTGAGTCAAAAGGTGGCATTACATACACCCAACCTTCGGGAAACATATTCCCGAGGTGGTAAAAAAAAGTGAGGGATGATCTCTTTGTAAGGTCTTTGCATCCTCCCAAGTAGAATATCATGGGCTATACTTGTCCCACTGGACCTTAACTTGGTCTACCAGACGATTCCTAAATTATCGAACCCTATGGTCCAATACACGTAACGGTTCGACCATGAGGTTTCCCACATCTGATACCTGCAATTTCTTCCAATTCAGTTTATGAGATTCATCAACATCATAATGACGTAGAACATATACATAAAAAACATTATGAGTTTTATGCAAGTGGGGTGGTAGTACGAGACAATAAGAAATGGTCCAATTCTCTCTTGGATTTCGAACGGTCCTATAAATCCAGGCAATAACTTTTTCCCCTTCCTGAACCGAATGGTATTCTTATTACACCTGATACGAATGAAAACTTGATCTCCCACTTTATAACTTCAGTCTGTCCTATGTGCATCAGCATAACTTTTATGTATATCATGTGCTTCCTTCAGTTGCTGACTAATATGAATCACATGTTCCTTCATCTATTGAATCAATTATGGCCCAACTCTCACTCGATCTTCAAACCTTTCCCAAATCAACGGTGTCCTGCATGGCCTTCCATACAAAGCTTCATAGGGTGGCATTCCAATGGAGATATGAAAATTGTTATTGTAGGCAAACTCTACCAAAGGTAGGTACTTCTCCCAATGGGTTTGATTATCCATAACATACATCCTAAGCATGTATTCCATAACCCGATTTACTCTCTCAGTTTTCCCATTTGTTTCAAGATGATATGTTGTGCTTAAGTTCAACTGAGTTCCCAACGTTGACTGTAAACTTGTCCAAAACCTAGATGTGAATCGAGAGTCCCTATCTGAAATTATCTTCTTGGGTAACCCATGCAGACAGATGAATTCACTTATAAACATGCATGGCACATCAGTGACATCATAAGTGTCTCTAACTAGAATAAAATGAGCACTCTTGGTCAACTTATCAACTATCAAAAGAATGGCATTGTGTTTGTGTGATGTGAGTGGCAATCCCACAAAAAAATACATAGAAATGAATTCCCACTTGGACATAGGAAAATCATGCGGTTGTTGGACACCTAACGGGTGGTGGTGATCAGCCTTCACTTGTTGACACTCTAGGAACTTGGCGATGAAATGGACTACATCACGCTTCATTCCTACCCAGAAGAAAATTTTATTCATGTCTGCGTACATTTTCTTCACACCCGGATGTGCACAATAAAGTTATCTATGGGCTTCCTTGAGTATGATGCTTCGAATATCCCCACCTTCGGGGATGTACATCCTTCCCTGATATATTAACAATCCATCTGCTTCCAGGATATATCCTTCATACTTTGGATCTAATTGCCTCCCACTTTGGAGGGCTGAAGTAACCTTTAAATACCAACTATCTCCAAGAAGTTTCCCCAACACACGCTCCCTCATATTAACTTTTAAGGGTACCAAGGAGAATACACGTGGTCTCCTACTCAAGGCATCCGGAACCACATTATCCTTTCCCTTGATGTACAAAATGCCAAAATCATACTCATTCCATCGCCTCTCCCTGGAATTGAGATCCCTTTGAGTGAATATATGCTTTAAGCTTTCATGGTTAGTTTTGAGCTCGAAGTTTCACCCCACTAAATAATGCCTCAAAATCTTCAAATCTAGTATTACATCTTCCAACTCTAAATCATGAGTAGCGTAAATATCCTCATCTTGCTTCAACTTTCTTGAAGCATATTCTATCACTCCCCCATCCTGCATTAGCATGGCCCCCAATCCTTGCTTTGAGGCATCCGTCCATATTATGAAGTCTTTTTCCATATCTGGCACTCGTAGAATTGGTGCACTGGTTAGTAACCTCTTAAGGTCGATGAATACAATATCACATTCCTCTGTCCATTTATACCTGACCCCCTTGCGCTACAAGGTGGTGATGGGTTTCACTATATTATAGAACCCTTCCACAAACCTCCGATAATAACCAGCTAGCCCCATGAAGCTCCTCACCTCATGAGCATTTTTCAGCACTGGCCATTCCATAATGGCCTTCACCTTTTCTGGGTCCACAGATATTCCTTCACTGGAAATGATATGACCTAAATAGTGAATTTATTTCTGGAAGAAAGAACACTTTGAAAACTCTCCATACAATTCGTTCTCTTTAAGGTACAACAACACCACTCACAAGTGTTCCTCGTGTTCTCTTTCGTTCTTGGAATAGATGAGGATATCATCTAGAAAGACCTATACAAAGTGGTCTAAGTACTTTTCGAGTACACCATTGATGAGGCTCATGAATACTGTTGGTGCATTGGTCAAACCAAAATGTACTACAATGAACTCGTAATTCCCAAACCAAGTTCGAAAGGAAGTTTTAGGAATATCACCTTCCTTAATCCTTAACTGGTGATACCCTGATCGCGGACCAATTTTTGAGAAAATTGTTGCTCCTTTCATCTGATCAAAGAGGTCATCTATCTATCGCATTAGGTACCTATTTTTCACTGTAGCACGGTTCAAGTCTCTATAATACATACACAGTCATAAGGAACCATCCTTCTTCTTGACAAAAATTACTAGTGCACTCCAAGGTGAGACACTAGGCCTTATTATCCCTAAGTCAGGTAGTTCCTTCAACTGCATCTGCAACTCACAAATTTATGGCATTGTCATCCTATATGGAGTCTTGAAAATTGGCTCTGCACCAGTTTTTATCTCAATGGTAAAATCAAGCTCCCTCTCAGGAGGTAACCCTGGAAACTCTTTCGGAAAAACATCCTTAAACTCCGAAAATACTGGATATTGATCCATGGAGGATCCTTTCCCTTCATTGACTATTTCCACTACATATAATCAAAAACCTTTACATATGCAACGTTTAACCTTCATGGTTGAGATAAAGTGTAGAGACATATTCCTTCGTACACCATGGATCTCTACTAACCTTCCTTCATCGTCAACACAAAGCACCCTTTTCATGAAACAATCTACCATAGCTCAATGGTCTTCTAACCAGTCAATTCCAATGATTAGTTCATACGTCCCTAGAGTAGTGACGTACACCTTCAACCTATTAGTACACACTCCTAGGTCTACTAGAAAATTATCGATGCTAGGTCCTACTACTTGTTTCTCCTTCGAATCCATCTCGACTTGTTTAAATTCATCATGCTCGTAGGCTACCAACCCACACTTTTCTAATGCACAAGGTGAAATGAAACTATATGTAGCACCAGAATCAAATAAAATATTAACATTGACATGATTTAGCATACCTGACGACTCCACCACCGTGGATTGATCTTCTGCCTGGAAATTATTAACCGTTGCATAAATCTGGTGGCTACTACTCGTTCTTCCCATCGGAGCCTTTCCTTCTCTATGCACAAAGCTTGATTGTGACTCTGGATAGTCACATTGGTAATGGGGTCCTCCACACCCCCAAAAACTAACACGATATGGAACCTACATGTTTCCCTGTGACGACCTCTGAAATGAGTTACTTCCCCTAGAACCCCTGCCCCTACTTGTTGCTCCCTGAGAAGGTCGTGGACCTACCTGCGTCATTGGCGATGAGTGGGATGTGACACTTGTTGCCATTGAAATACATGTTGTAACTGCTCTAGGAGCGACTCTATTTCCATAAGGGGGTGGCCTAGAGCTTCTTCCCCTAGAGAAAGTCCTAGGGACCTTCCCCACGAATCCAGGATGATGTGGAATGGTTGAATTCATACCTTTGTTTAAGCTCATATGCTCCTTCGCGTAACGAGCATTTTCAACGGCTTCAACTACTGATGATGGTTTCCACATTCGTACCATGGCCCTTATCTTAGGTTTTAAGTTGTACACAAAACGTTCTTCCTGTCGTTGATTGGTATCCATGTACGAGACATATTTTACTAACTCCATGAACATGATCTCATACTCTTCTACGGTCATGTTTCCCTGAACTAGAGCATGAAATGTTCCTACCTATTGTTCCTCATAGTACACAGGCAAATATTTCCTCCAGAACCTTTCCTCAAAAAGATCCCATGAGACGGTGTCTGGGGTAAGGTGCAACTGCCTCTTCATATTACTCCACCAATTCAAGGCACTGTCCCTCAACTGAAAGATTGTTATCTTTTCCTTT
>SNQJ01S0012512.1:123812-180563 GCA_010110895.2 Picea sitchensis
CAACACAATCTTGGTACCAAGTCAACTAATACACATGGACAACTCTCCTCCGGGCTCAAACATATCGAACATAGTGTGGTAGAACAAGGAATTAATACAAAACCATTATTTTTAGGAAATTCGTAACAAAAGGATAACCCTCTTCTGGGATGACACATGGCAACAACAACCCAAATGGTTGGACAACATAGAGCTTCAAGAACTCAAGAAAACCATGCTTGTGTAACACTGATCGATTGTAGTCCACTATTGGCTCCTTGAAGCAACAAATTCATAGTGGAGAATGAAGTGGATCTGGTGGTCCACTTCATGATAACATCAACATTACATAACATAATTCCATATATCCATAATTAATAATATTTTATTTACTATCCATTTTACATATTTACTTCACATCATATGAAATGCAATACGTGTATATAAATACACATGGGGAATGATAAGTCGTGTCCTTTCCAAAGGTCATGACTTATCATTGACTTATCATTTAGATTATAATGCATATTTACATAATAAAAAACCTATAACATATTATTAAATAATCAGAAATGTAAAATACTAGATATATTACAAGTCTTCCCCCCTTAAAAATGATTTGTCCTCAAAGCATATTTATAAAAGACTTATCTCTTGCTCTGGCTTGTAATATTGTCTCTTGATTCTTCATTCCTGAGTCAATGATCATTGAGGACATGAGACGATAGAATCCTTTAAGGGCTGAGTAGAATTGTCGAATTGTAAAGGAGTCTACCCACCCTAATTTGATCTTCTGTGAAACTGTGTGTTTAAAGGGTTCTTGGAAAAACATGATGTATTTCGACTCCCATGATAGCTTCTACTTTGAGCACCTCTTGTAGTGGAAGTAATATTCTTCGGAATATCAATAATTTGTTCATGTTGATGCATTGATTGGTTGAAGTATCGACTTTTATGATTAGGATGTCGATAAGGCATCCTTACAACTTGATCTTTACTTCTTATACTTGTATCTTTTTCTTGGTTAACTTTTAAAATTGAGTCTTCTTCGTACCCCTGGCTTGTTTGTAATTCGACATTTGAGACCTCTTTACATTAGTTGGATTTTCATCCTTTGATTCATAAGGTTGACTCGGTCTGTATTAATTCATTTAACCATAATTGGGATGTTTAAAATTGAAGAATTCTCTAGTTCCATAGGTTCAGTCATTGTCTCTTTATCAACCAATGATTCTTTGTTGATAAGTTGATCTAACTCGTTCTGTAGTGACTTCTTATCACTCTTTAACTTTTTAATTTGTGTGAGTAAACTTTGATAATGAGCCCTTAGGTGTAAAATTTCTTCCTCATTATCTGATTTTTCAAATTCACTTATAATATCTTGATTCTTTGGCTTTTCATCTTCCATTTTTTTATGTGTTCAATCAATTTATGATTAAGGTTCCTTAGGCATGAGATGTCTTCCTCTTTTTTTGTTAATTTCTCTTTGAGACTTTGATTTTCTTGTTCTGAATTTTTATTCTCTTGTTTCTTGTCTTTTGACTTCTTGATTTTTACTAGTAAATTTTGATTATGATTTTTTAATCGTGATATTTCTTCATCTCGTTCTAGTAAGTTTTTTTCCATTTTTTGTTTTTTGGTTTCTAGTTCTTCAATTTGTGTGATAAGTTCCTGATTTCTCTCTTTGAAGTAAATATTATTTTTCTTTGTTAACCCGTTAAAATATTTCTCCATCTCAATTTCCAACTGTAATTTGTTATTGATGTCTTTTTAATTTCCTAGTTCGCCTTTTAATATTATTGATTTCCTTTGTGATTTGTCTTGATATTCTTACATAATAAATGATTTCCCACAAATTAGACAAAAACGATTGTGATTTTTAAAAATTGTCATATACTTGAACTCCATTTCACAAAAAGGGCATTTAGTCCAAAATTTAGATTTATATATTGAATTCATTGTTCACGGTTTCCTTTTTTTCTCAACTATTCAATATATGTCTCATTTATAAATATATATTCCTCCTTTGAATAGCTTGAATATTACTTTGGTTTCCTTCCAATTTAATAAAATGTATTAAGCAACTTTAATAATTCCCTTTTATCTTTTAAACCTTATCACTTTTTATTTAAAATAACCTTGTAACTTATGAAAAGTTATCTCTTTCTTTTAATTCTCATTGTATATTGTTTTTTAATATTGTAGGGAAATACCATCGGACAAATGTTTTCCAAAACCATGGGCATGTAAACCACCAAAAGTAGAATCAAAATTTACTCTTCCTTCTTCTTTGGACTTTTTCTTTTAAATTACAGTAGAATTAAAATTTTCTCTTACTTCTTCTTTGGACTTTTTCTTTTAAATTGCCTTTTTTTTGTTCTTCATTTTTCTTTCTTTTCTTTTTTCTTCTCCTTTTTTTGTTTTTTTTGTTTTTTTCTTCTTCTTCTTGATATCTGGTACTAACTTCTTCTAATTTTCTGGGAAGGATTATTTCTTCAATGGTAATTTTTGATGATTTTTTTTAATGACAAAATGCCCTAACGTAGTGAACGACGTGGATTTCTTAGAGAAACTCTGAAACGATAGGGTTGGCCAAAATCCAGATTGAAACTTGGTTTGATACCAAATGAAGTGGATCTGGTGGTCCACTTCATGAGAACATCATAAATACATAACATAATTCCATATATCCATAATAAATAATCTTTTATTTACTATCCATTTTACATATTTACTTGACATCATATGAAATACAATACGTGTATATAAATACATGTGGGGAATGATAAGACATGTTATTTCCAAAGGTCATGACTTGTCATTGACTTATCATTTACATTGTAATGCTTATTTACATAGTAAAAAACCTACAACATATTATTAAATAATAATAAATTTAATATACTAGGTATATTACAAAGAATATGGCTACCCAACAACCATTGGCATAATGCTCTAGATCCATAAAAGCTGCAACACTTCCTGAAGGAGATGAATGTGAGGAAAATCAGAGTCTCTCAACAACAAGATCGTTTGTGCTAGGGAAACTCTACAAGTGATGACTTCACCATCGAAGAAGCATATCAGATAGTCATTGGCCATATGCAACATCCAAAGCAACTAATCTAGGAATGAATCTGGAAACAGAAGTTGTGGCCAAAAGTTTCAACTTTCCTTTGGCTATCGGCACATGAGAGAACCTTAAAATGGGACAATCTTCTTAAAAAGGATTCTCAGGCCCTTCCATCTACCCTCTCTGTCAAGCCCATGTAAACATATTGAGTATCTCTTCAACTCTTGTCCCTTTGTTGTGGACCTCTGGGTAAAAGGGGAAATAACCTTTTGATGATGAGGTCAAAACAAACAAAACATTTAGAATTCCATTGAAAATTGGACTCAGAGAATCACACCAAACCCAATTTTCATCAGATCTTGGAAACTACTACCGTGATTTATGCTCTGGGAAATATGGGAGGAGAGGAATAGAAGAACTTTCAAGGCAAAATATTTAAACCCCAACATCATTTGTGACCATATAATATGGGAAACACATGAATCCATCCTAATCCAACAATGGTCAGAGCAGGACTTGAACATCACTCACCATGAGCGTAGAATTTTAGCATATCTATTAGACCTGAGCAAGATGCCTCATTTCTAAAAAATTGTCATGATGTCATGCAATGCCCCTTATTGTTTGTCAAACCCCCCTCAAGGTTTCATAAAACTAGATTTTGATGAGGGTTCCAAAGGAAATCTTGGAGCAGTGGGATACGATGGACTATTTAGGAATGACAGGGGCATCATTCTCAGAACTTATGTAGGGAAGTTGGGCACGAACAACAAAAATACATCAAAAATAAAATCCCTCAAAGAAGGCCTCATGATATCGATAAGGGAACACTTCACCAAACTGGTAGTTGGGAGAGATTCCCAATTGATCATAAGAATGTTTTTCTACATTCAACAGGGTTCTCTCCTTCACAAAATCTCAAAAATATGGCATCTATCATTCTTTTTGGAAAGCATAATACTCCTCAAACAAACCCCTATGCTTATCCCATCCCATGTTCGACGCTCTGCTAATAAACCAGCAGACAACATAGCCAATGAAGGAATCCAAGGGGATCAAGAATGATGGGACCAGGCTTAGGATCCTTGAAAACCCAATGCACTAACAACAACATGCATTATCCTTGCTACAGAGGAGTGTCAGCCCCCAGATGGGATGATAGGGAGGAGAGGGATATGGGGGGATGGGCCAATTGACCACGTGGGAATGAAACTAGGGCAATATATCTCACCAAGTACACATATTCAATGTCTTGAGAACCTAACTATTGGCACTCCCTCCATACCGGTAGATGAAGGATTTAATGAACCATAAACGTGGCACATGCACCTCGATTGCCAGACAACCCGAGTCTAGATGTTAAGGAACTTGGAGAATATTGAGGGCACGTGACATTCATCTAGAGATAATGATGAAGGACTACATGTAAAATAGAGGATCAATGCGACAATCAATCCCATCAGAGAGCAGTACCACTACATCGTTGGTTGGATCCTCTGGAATTTTGCATTGGAATAGAATGAAATCCAAGGGTTGTGTAGCATTTGGGTTAGTCATCACTCCTTGCAACAATAGGAATTGTTTGGACACTCGGAGACACATAGAATGGAATTCCTTAGCAGTAGAAGGTAGTCATATTGGGAAGCATAGAGAGTCAACACCCCGACCACCTCTAGTCCACCTTCGCCTTGGGTTTGGAAAGTAGGTTGAGAGCATGATGGCTCCATCGAGAGGTTATAATCGTGGGTAAAGAAGTGGAGGGGGAGAATCAATGGATCCATATCCCAGCAATAGAGGAGGGTGGACTCCCAAAATAGGAGTTCAAAGAGAAGCTTGAGCGACAATGACGGTTTTCTAGGAAGTAACCCCACCTCACATACAGGAGAAACTGGAGGAGGTGGAGGTTGAAATACAACTGGAAAGAACTTTGACATCGACCCAGGAAGTGGATGAGGATATTATAACTTGGGTTCCTGACATAGGAAAATCGAGAGGGCGAGAATATAAATACTGGAAAAAGATTGAATTATACTGACATTTAAAAATGTTATCGGGTCAGATTTTGCGAACATGTGAGGACGACCAAAACACCATCCAATTACAACTACATGAAATTCATATGCTCCTTCAAGAGGTATTGGCTTGACTCCCTTCCTCCAGCTCAACTACAACAACAATGACATCATAGATTGACAAGTCCACCGTACCGATGCCTCCTCAGGAGCAACAATAGCTATGATTTCCCTCTAGAAAATTTGATTCTTTTCTCTACAATTTTTATTTAGATATACAGAGGATAGAAAAAAATTTGGTTCATATTGTATGAATATAAGATCTCTTTCTTTGCTACTGATCTGGTTTTCCCAATGGTATAAAAACAACCAAGAATTTTTGTATGAATTATTTACAATTAGAATGATATAATTTTCCACGTGCACTCCCAACAATGAGAACTTGATTGTAATTCATTTTATCACAAGAACTAATTCTACAGGAAAACATTTTTTAATAGTTAAGCCATATATATATATATATAGAGAGAGAGAGAGAGAGAGAGAGACTGGAAAGATAACTAGTTAACTCTTAAATTCTACAGGAAAAAAATATGAAATTAAATAGTATGCTTCTGAGAACATAAATTAACAAGAAAGAAGAATTAAAACTAAACATAAAAGTGTATTAAATATTTTCTAAAATAAATAACTTCCAACAATTTCAATATTGGATCAAGATAACTTGAGAAAAATAATGGGAAAGTCTTACTAGACATTTGAGCAAACAATTAGATAACAAATTAATCCACAAATTGAATTGCACCATTGATCTCCTGTTGAAAAATCTCCATGGTAAAGAATGACTTCTAAATTAATGATGGTAAGAGAAATAATTGAAATACAATCTTCATAAAAATGTCCATGCTAAAGAATGACTTCTAAATTAATGATGGTAAGAGAAATAATTCAAATACAATCTTCATCAACTGTACTTTTAGAGCTAAAAATATTGTACATATAATTTCATTCTAATATTTATACATTACAAAATTGGTTATGACAACCACTTTTTTAACTTAACCCTTAGGTGAACTTAGGGTTAAGTCTTTAACTACTTCTTGATCATATTTTTTCCACTCAATAAAAAGTTCATTACATAAATTAGCATGGGGAAAACATGTTGTCTTTTGGGTGCTTTGAATATGGGAAGTTCTCTAGTGACACTTTCGATATATTTCTCTATTTTTGGAAAGGAACACTTTAATTGAGTTGTTTTTTGAACTTCATTTGTCACGTACTTTTGGATATGCCCTCTTTATAGAGATAATATACTTATGATGTCTTGTTCACGATTTTTTATTTCTTCTTCAAATTTATTCAAAACATGTTCTACCGAATGAATCCATATAAAATGTGGGTACAACTCCAGTTTTGGCTCTGGATTTTTGTGCCCTGTCTATAGCTCTATAAAGGGAATGAGATAGTATGGAATCCCAAACACCTCTAGTCGTGATCACAATGTATGCTAATGGTACCCAAGCATATTTGAAAAAAAATATATATCCATATAGTCTAGCTATCATAGCCATTGTGTAAATGTAGGGGTCTCTCAAATTTACCATAGCATAGACTCCATCTATCTTACCAAAGAATCTTTTGTCTTCTACCCATCAATTGGAGAGGATATTTTTGATATCATGTTCCTTGGAAATGTTCCACAAATCCTATAATCATATGCTTTTCTAGTTGATGTAGTCTGCAATACTTCTCCACCTCTGAATCCAAATAGGAACCAATGCATCTTCCCTCGTCATTAAGGGTTTTTCTATGCTTTAAATTAGTATGTGAGATAATCCACTCCACTACTTCCGAGCAAGGAATTATGGGAGTCCTTACTACCATATAGTGAAGAGGAGACACCTTAATGTTGATGAACACAATGGCATTATCATTTTTCATCTTTGGGTCTCTAGGAGGAACCACATCAAGGTAATCCTCCTCCCTAATTCTTCTATAAAAATTTCCCCAACTTGGAAAAGGGATTTGAGTAATGATTTGTGATTCTATATCTTTGTATACTAGCCTCACAAACTCAATATCTAGTTTGGGTAATTGAATCACAAGAACAAATTGTTTAGAGGTATATTCCATTTTAGTATCTCCTTGCTCCACAAGTTCAGAGATAGATTGTTTTCCTTTAGGGAATTTTTAGGCATTCTATAAGAATACCTTTTTGGAGGCATTATATTTGAAGAAATAAAAATGAAATTAACATTATAAGTCTAAATTTTCTTCATCTTTCATAGATTTTACAATTTCCAAATCTATAAGTCATTTAATAAAAGAAAAACAATGTTTTGACAGAGAAGAACATTTTATTTTATATTTTAAACTTATGCAAAAATAAATTTCCTCGATTTTAGCAAAAAATTGAAACAAAATTTTTTCTAAAAAAATACTTGGTGTATTTGATTACAGTTATTCTAAGCTTGAAATTTCAACTAGTGGTAAAAAAATTTAAACCATAAAACCAACAATTGTCCAAAACTCACAAACAAAGTGATGTATACATAAATTTGGTGGAACACTCTGATAGTTATAATGTAGGGGACAATGTACTCTAAGAAAAAGCTTTAGATACACATTGATAGTGAATTTGGATATCAAAAAAAGTTAAATAGAGTATCGAAGAGTGTGAAATGAGTAAATCTGATCGGTCTTATAGAAAAATATGTGGAAATCGTAGTAATAATAGATTAAATGAGCATGGGATATGATTGGATTTCATTAGATATTCACATTCAAACCCAATGGGACATTACATCTACCACTTTCCAAAATAGTTATGGCAATGTGATTTGTTAAATGGTCATCAGAGCAATTTTGAAACTTTGCATCAGAGTGATGCAGATAATTTTAATCCTTAGAAAAGTTGAAAATGTGAGTGATGCATTAACTTTGTGAACTTGTTAGATTGGAGAGCATATTAGGAATTGCTCTTTAGTAAAGTTTTAAAACATAGAGATACATTTTTTCTTGATAATTCTGCACTGAAAAATGTCGGACAATCCCTCCAATGATTAGAGCACACTAGAAGTTTGTTTTCATCTTGATTCAAGAAAGTCCAAAGTCATAGTGAAACATTGTCACATAAATTTTTAACTTTTCATAAAGGAAGATCTCAACTTTGAATTGGACCAAAGTTTATTTTTTCTCCGATGAGCACGTTTATCATATTTCAAACTTTCAATTAGTACACTTTAAAGCATTTTATGAAGTGTTATCGAGACAAAATTAAACTTTTGATTGACGGATTTTTAAACTTTTTATTATGTAAAATCAAATGTTGCTCCAATGATCAAAGGCAATTTAAACTTATGAGACAAAACATATTGGAATTAATTTTAACTTTCCACCGCGACACGATTAGAGCATTTTTTAATTGTTTGCAAGTGAAAGTTCGAAGTCTACTTCAATGCATAAAACTTATTGGAGAAAAAATTAACTTTCCATCGAAGGCAAAGTAAATTTATTACTTTGATGAAAGTTTAAAATTTCTCCAAAGAGAAATTCAAAGAATTAGTTAATGAGCTTTTAACTTAGAAATTTTGGGGGTTGAAATGACAAAGAAGTTAAGCAAAAATGAAACTTGTTATTCATAAAATTTCATCAAAACTAGAAGGAAAAAATGAGTTTATACAAAAAGAAACCAAAGCTTGAAAGAAAAAAGAAACAAGTGGTACCCAAAATTTATCGAAAATTTGAGGGTATGTTGAGGTCTCAACATATAGTAGAAAAATCACTTTTCAAGTTTTTTAATCAAACATTTCACTACAAATCCATGCAATGGAGGCGAACTTTAAATATTGTTTTCATTATGCACTACAACTATGTGCTAATATATTGTGAAATAGTAATCAATATTGTTTTTAAGTGCATATTTGCAACAATTTTCGTTTTACCTCTATGTTTCAAATTGGTAGTGAGTATTCATGCATACTTGCATGCATAATACATAATTTTTCTCTTAGTTTGAATCTCCATTGAGAAATTATTTTTTTAACTTCTCGTCCTCATTTGTTTATTGTTTCTTGTAGATATAATGGGCTCTCTAAGATTTAACTATTGGAATTCATAAGACACAGATCCTTTGTTTCCCCCCTTTTACCATGTAGATAAGTAAGAGTACGTATCTAAGGAGACACTCCTATTTTTTATTGCAAGAGTGCTCACACTCTTATATTTTCACACTATTTGCCTCTCTATAGGCTTATACATTATTTTTATAAAGAGGAACCTGAGAGAGTTACATTACAAAAGACATCCAAACTCCCAAAATTTTCTCTTATTGTAATTAAAATTGATGTTTTGCAACTAACATGTAGTTCATGTCAATGTATACTATGTATTTTGTATGTTATCTTTCTACATGTTTCGAAAAAAGTATAAAGATGGATTTTCTTACACTTTCCATAAAGACACTACAATATTGTCGAAGTTGAATCTCTAAGGTTGTCAACTCTCTTTTTCATTTTCATTTTAGATTTTAATTACATGAAAGGAGTATTAATGGATGATCTCGCTTTAAACTAAAAAAAACCTTGCCCTACTTTTGCATGTCTTTATTGTTACATGAATATATATCTTATGATTCTTTTATTAAATGGTTAACTTGCACATAATTAATTTGAATAAGAAAACACCATAAAGTAATGAATTTAAGCATGGATTTAATCACACTTTCATAACCCAACAACAAGCACATTGAAATAGTTATATGTTTCTAGTGTACAAAAATGGGCTTTGATACTACCTGTCGCACACCTCCCAAAGTTAACAACCCTGGGAAGGATATTACTATAAAATTTATTCCATATAATCAGTGTTATCTTTATTAATATGCAAGCTAAGTTCTTTTGTAGCTATAATAACTCTTCTTTGGTATAATTTTTCTTCTACCTATAATCAACTAAGATAGAACATAATAGTAACATTCTTTTAACAATTATCAATTAATAACATTCAGAAATAAATAACATTTAACCAAGAAAATACCTCTTTTCCTAGTATTGTACTTACTCAATTGTAGTGTAATCCAACTAGCAAATTAATGCCTCCAAATTTCCCCTTATAACTTGTCCAAAGTGGAAACAACAATCCACCATGTCAACCAGGTGCTTAGTTAGCTTCTTGGCTCCAGGAAACCAATTTAGTTTCCAATCCCTATATGTCTAGGGCCCAAAGAATAATGCTACACAATAGTTCTCTCAAATAGAATGTCACATAATTTTTTCCTTCACAAAATTTCCAAATTCTATAATTCTCTAATTCATCAAGAAAATATAGGACTAATGGAGCTCCCTCAACACATTTATTACTTTCCCATGCACATTCCCCCAAGTCTCCTCAACTACCCTCAGTACTAGGTTAACAACCTCACCTTTAAAGTCCTAAGAAACAAATTGAAAAATATAAAATGTCTTCAATCACACTTGAAATTCGCATCATGATTAGTGACAACAATCATAATTATTTACTAGAACCACACCAATCAACGAGGAAGTCAATGAATGCCTGTAACATCTTTAGATATTTTAATGTGTGTAATATAGTTTCCATAACACCAATCAATTAACTAAGTTATTAATAATCCTAGTGTAATGTCCCTCCAGTAATAGAATGGTTATAAATAAGCAGGTACACAAATGTAAATTTCATTAATATAATCATAGAATAACTTTACAATTCACACATCTAATTTAAGGACCTGACACTAATTTCAAGAATTAGTATCTAGAAGTGTTATAAAGGAGGTAAATATTTAATTGAAGTTTTCACAGACTGTGCACTAAAATTTATTAAGACTACAACGTCGATCCTTCATTAATTCAGAGATATAATTAATATAGCAATATGATTAATCGCATCGCCTTGTTATTCATAATATATATATAGTAATATACATAATTTAATTGGCCTTATTAATTACACATATATATAGAGATTCACTTTGAATTGGATTAACTATTTACTCTTCATTAATTCAGAGATATAATTAATATAGAAATATGATTAATCGCATCGCCTTGTTATTCATAATATATATATAATAATATACATAATTTAATTCACCTTATTAATTACACATATATATATATATATATGAGATGTAAAGAATCTAAAATTTTAATTAATTCTTGATTAAAAAAAAACTTGTGAGTACTCTATGAATTCCTAACGAGTTGATCCTACCATTCCAAGAACCATACAGTGGCTTATATAATTTCATATTACAAACTTACATTATTGTACCACACAATAACCATTTATACAAATCTTGATAAATGCTCTTTAGTACAACCTATTTTTATTTATAAATGCCACGTAGCCATAAATATTTAAATTCCACCAATACTTCACCAAATATTTTTTTCAATGTGTCACATGGGTTCTCAACCCTTCAAATTTTAATAACAAACCATAATTATTTTCAACATGCCACAACTACTTGTGTTTATCATTTAGCTATCAAATTGATGTGGATGAGTTAGTTGATACAAGTCAAGCCTATATCCTAGATTACACAACTGTCCCACTTCAAAACTGGAGTATAGGGAATCCTAAACAGTGGTCTCATAAAATTTTGGGACTCGATCTGATTTTTAATTACGAGCCCAATATCCAGGCAACCAACACCACCAAGATAGACACCATGGTCAGTGCATTCTTTGTCCAAATAAAAATGTTCAACGCAAGTCACGACGAGGAGCATTATACACAGAACACTAAGAGAAATCCCACGATAGATGTGGTAATTTCCTCTTTGTTTCTTTTATTTAAAATCAACTTAACATGTGTTGATAATTATTTTGGGTCAGGAGAAAAACCAGGGCGAAATCGGAGGGTAGATTACTCCAGTCGTGGCATCCTAGTCAATTGCTAGCCATTGTATTATTACCATTTGATATATCACACCAATAATCACAACCACCAAATTAATAATTTGTCCTTAATACCCAAACAAACCATTGTCCAGAATATAATAAAAATATTAATGCTCTATTTTTCTCAACATTTCACATTTCCCTTCATGCAATTTCCAGGTATCAATTTAGTTACATAAATCAACCAAAAAGTGTCAACTAAGGTCAAACGACTAGTTGAGAGCTTAAATACGAAGATAGGGAGTGGGGTCGTTACTTGGATAAAAGTCGACATTAGTTATTTGATAGACTGGAATGCACTAAATCTTATACAATTGTTATCTTGTTGATAAAATGAGATGTGATAATAACCACTTTAGTGGTATCAACAGGTTTTTTCCTTTTTTTTTGTTTAATTGTGTGTCATGCCTGATTGTTTAATAGGTAATTTAATAATCATATTATTTCTTTTATTTTAGTGAAAAACCACGTCAACTAAACGTTATATTTTTGTATTTTTGGCAGGGTTTTTGTATGAGGAAATGCACCAGGAAAAGATGAGGAAGTGCATGGATTTAAAAAAATGCAACAGATGGAATCCAAAGACTCAGTTCAACCACAACTAGGAAACTCGTTTATCACTTCTACCTACTTGGCATTATCAGTGAATGGACTAAGATCTTCATGCACCCTACAACTTGGAGGGGCGATTCCTCTGCAATCATTAGCTTATCGGAAACAAGATTTTGATGGCTATGAGAAGTTAAGCCAGTGTCTAATTTCTTTAATTCTGCATAGATCATTAACCTTAATGCCAAGTCATTCCCTGAATCCCTTCTATGCTTCCTTTACAATAGTCAAATAAGGTTTCCAACGAAAAACTTAAGGAGCAAAGTAGTAACGTCGAGAGGCCTGGGATCTTCTCTGTCAAGTCTCCCTTGAATCAAGCGTTATGTCTCCAAGCAATCTTTAATCAACTCAATATTCCTAAAAACTTCCAGGCTTATGCAGTATTTAAACTTACAAATCCACACTTATCAAGTTTGTAGTAATAAATTTATACCTACTATGTTTCTTTATTTAAGTTTCATAAGTTCAATCTCTAGAACTATTGTATCTATTCTTGATTTCATTAATTCATTACGTACTTGTGAAGATGGGTATACAAAATTGTTTCTCATACCATTGATAATTTACATTATATCCCCAAAAGAACGATTAGATATGTATTACATTTCACAGAAAAAACTTATTCGCCGACAAATGTCAAATTATTTAAAAATCATTCGAAACATATAATCTACAGGATTATAATGTAGAAAATCATCAACCGAACATGTGCACATTCCATATAAAATTATTCGAAACATATAATCTACAGGATTATAATGTAGAAAATCATCAACCGAACATGTGCACATTCCATATAAAATTTCACAATTCACCGAATCAATATATTTTCCAACTAAATTCAGATTAATCCAATATCATTCGATGTATAAAATTTTAAGAATTATAATGTAGTCATTCATCAACCGATTTTGTGCACATTCGATATAAAATTCACAGTTCACAGAGTCAATATATTCGCCGGCCGACTAATTTCAGAATGTTAAATCATAATGTAATCAATCATCATTCGAGCCTATTCACAATCAATATAAAATTCAATTTAAAGAACACCGTAAATAACTACACAAAATAACTAAATGTTAAATATCGTCGCTGTAAGAGTGATAATATGAGAGGTTGATATTCAACTTGGAGACTTGTGCAATGTCTCCTTGGCTTGTTAATTCAAGTGACTTCACCGATACCTTACAACTAACGTTACGGGTATTCTTCTCCCCCCTTAGCCCCCAAGTT
Source organism: Picea sitchensis (assembly GCA_010110895.2). Taxonomy (NCBI): domain Eukaryota; kingdom Viridiplantae; phylum Streptophyta; class Pinopsida; order Pinales; family Pinaceae; genus Picea; species Picea sitchensis. The sequence goes on from SNQJ01S0012512.1 coordinate 137,648, forward strand.
GCAAAGGGGTCACATACAGAATTTCAGAATTTGTATCTCAAGCTTTCCCTCACAAAAAGAGGTTTCCACATTTTTGCAAAGCTTGCAACACAATTCACACAAGTAAACTAATCATATGAAAATCTGACAACATTTCAGTGATTCAACAATAGAGTCCCCTACTCCTTCATTTCCCTTCTTTTTTATAACAATTTTCACTTAAACACTTGTCAATTCATGCATAATTAAATAATTTTTAATAATTAAGTTAGAGATTATTCACCCTCAACACATGTCACACTTCCTTCAAGTTGCACATGTTTTATTTATTTTTAATTAAATAAATTTTGAATTTTTCCTCACCTCCACAATAAGTTCCTAGATTTTCTCATAGTTGTCCCTTAAGTCCCAAATTTCTCCTTTGTTGTGTCTCCTAACTAATTTCCAGTTGGAGTTTGATTAGGACTATTCTCTTAGTTAAGATTTAGAACCTAGTTTGACTTAGGATTCTAACTCTATGTTGATTACCCCTTTCCAGATGAATTAATTTATTTCACTAATTTCATGCACACATAGTGCACATGTCTTAAATTTTTATTCTTTCTTTACTAGTTTTTATTTAGTCTAAATTTTCCTTGGATCCATTACTATAAATTTGGTTAAGCATAAACAATTAGACTTAGATTTTTATCATGTTTTAGGTTTATAAATTAATAAAATTTACATTCTATTTTCTAACAGTTCTAAGTATACGTTTTATTCTCTATGGTCTTCTAGATCTTTATTAACTTGTTAATTTTTATTCATGCAACGTACCCTTCAAGACGCACCTCTATGCTCTAAGAGTGTCACTCGCCATGTTGACTTGGTTTGGAAGTTGTCTGACGCTTGGAAACAATACTTCATTTGTCGGCCTTGTTTGAGACTAAGGGCTTACAAAGGAATAAGGAATCTGTTTTATTCAATGTTCCACCAAGACTCCGGGACGGGGGGACGCGGGGACAGGGGGACGCAAAAGGGGGACGTGTGGTAAGTACCCCCAAATTTTAGGGATTTTTGGGAAATGGGGGACGGGGGGACGTCACATATATAATATAAAATATAAAAATAAAATTTTAAAATAAATTTTTAAGATTTTTAAATCATGTTCCAAAGCATTAGAGACAATTAGAGACAACAGCATGTCAAAGTATACTCATGAATATATCAAAGCGACACCAAGTGCAATACATATCTAGAATCTGAACCTTAAATACATAATCAATGGGGCTCTAAATGGCCTCTACAACATCAAATAACATACTAAGTTAAGAGTCCAACGTCTATGGGTGGGAATGCCAATGAAAAGAAATACAAAATAGCCATGGGGTAGATACTAGAACCGTAGATGGAAGAGATCATAGCTCATGAGTCATGACCATTGGTCCTCCATGTCATAATCATCCAAGTTGGCATCACTACCCTTGCTCTCTCCTCCATCCTCCTCCCACATATCCAATTCCAATCCCGTTGCATTTGTTGATGTGGACTGGAGGATGACCCCTCAAGAGGATCCCTGTCATCATCAAAAGAGTGGTCCAGTCTAGCACTGTTCATTAAGATCCAAGTTGGCTAATACCAACTCAACACTATTGTTCAACCCTTATCATCGGAAAACACATCCCACATCTTTGTCTTTCCCTTCAACCACTCTTCTCTGCCTGTATATAAGGCCGAGGAGGTTGGTGTGCACATACACTACTAAGTCATTGGACATGACGACAAACTACAAAGAGAAGAGTTCAATAGAAGAGTTTATACTTGAGTGAAGGGTACGGTTTTTCTTGGGGAATTACGTGACAAAAGGGGACAACAATCAATGCCACCAACATGAGGAGTTGCATAAAGAGCTTGGTTCTCTTGATTAAATGTAGGTTCCATACCCTCATACATGATAAAATCCAGTTGTTACGAAATCTTGCCAATCTTGAAATCACGAAAGCTATTAAGTTGAATTTTGAATGGGACCCTAAAATTCTACTTTCTCATATGAGAGAGTCCAATGGGGTTGGAACCACTCTCAAACATCTGAAACAATTAATGGTAATGTTAAAATTTAAGTAAAAGGATGAAAATAGTAAACTTATCGACATTCTCCTTTATCTTTCATTTCATCCTTTTACTTTAAGAATTTAACATTACCATTAATTACTACCCTCATTTGCACACCAAAACACCTTACAACTCAACTTGTTACCTAGGTTTTAGGGAAGCGTCCCCAGAGTCCCAGGTCCAGGGGAGGCGTGGAAGCAGCGTCCCCTGCGTCCCCACCACAGGGGGCCAGCGTCCACGATGGAACCTTGGTTTGTGCATGCCCCTCGAGGAAATTGTCATGGCGATTGTCTCAATCGCCCTCGCGACATCATGAACCTATCAGGAACAAAGTAGTTGTTAACATTCGATTCGGGCCACGATGGGAGTGTTATTAGGTTGTGACAGAGACGTCGTCACACCTCTCCCTGATCATTCTAATATTTGTGTATGATCCCTCTACTCCATATGTGGAATTGATTAACAAGCATCACCATGTATGCATCCAGCGGCAAAATAATATTAATAAATCTTATACATGAAATCCATAATTGAAACATCATAATAATATGTGTAATAAAATCAAGTACTCGTAACCAAAGTAAATAGTCCACTTTAGTCCACTCACAGACTCAATCCGGAGTCCAAGATGTTTTGTCGATGCCACCAACATCATCATTGCATCATGTTTCTTGCACACTTAGAAAACCTCATCATAATACACATGTCAATGTTATACATTAATATAAATAACATATCAAAATTTCAACACTTAATTATAGCATAAACTTTGACTCATAAACCAAATCGGATAATCATAAAGTACCATGTTTAGCGAGATCACTTACGTAGAGGTGTCCCTCAAAGAATAATCTATGTTATGAAAATGTGGTCCGATTGAAAACTAGATGTACATACACCCCTCTTGTTTTAAACCTTGTTGTCCCGATGTTTGTACAATTTAAAAATGAAAACTATAGTCTAGTTGCAACTAATATATATATATATATATATATATATATATATATATATATATATATCAAGTCAAAATAAATATGGAAACTATTGACTCATCTCATGTGCATCCTCCCAAGTGGCATAATATGGACTATAATTGTCCCACTACACCTTGACCTTATTGACCAATCGTGATAAATTGGTTGTCAAAGTCTGATGATCCGGTGTATTAGGGTTGAAACAAAGCTATGAGAGCACCCTCATCTAATACATATAATGAATTCAAATCAATAGCATGTGACAAATATGAAATATAATTGGCCGTAAAATTAAGGCTTATGAAACACATCGTTACATATGCCTCGAGGATCATTAAGGCTGGTCGATTAAATACGGGTGGTTTCTTTTCTACTGCTTTAAAGGGTCCGACCTTGGAGAGATTTTAGCTCCATTTCTAAAATTGATTGAACTCTTATGCGGCTTTACCTGCAAAAATGCTTTATCACCAACCTCATAAATATGGTTAATGCGATGTGTATCTGCGTAGCTCTTTTAGGTCTTGCTTCCCTTGAAATCCCCTTTTCTTTATAGTTCACATCTAATCTTCCATTTTCACGAATCACTTCTTGCGCTTCCTTAATCCTTTTCTTTATAGTTCACATCTAATCTTCCATTTCCTGAATCACTTCTAGTCCTATCATGACCCTATCTTCTAGTCGATCCCAGCTCAAAGGTGTCTAACACGATTTTCCATAGAGAAACTCAAAAGGTGTCATCTTTATCGAACTCTGGTAATTGTTATTATACGCAAATTCTACCAATGGAAAAAATTGTTCTTATTATTTTTGTTGATCCATCACGTACATTCGTAGCATATTGTCAAGAATTTGATTCTTTCTTTCCATTTGTCCATCTATTTCAGGGTGACATGTTGTACTAAATTTAGTTGTGCGCCCAAATCCTCTTGGAAACTAGTCCAAAAACGTCCAGTGAATATCAATCCACGATCAGATAGTATCTTCCTCAGTACACCATGCAATCTTACAATTTCATTAACAAAAAATCTAGCTATGTCAGGTGCTTGATATGTCGTACGAACTGGAATAAAGTGTGCACTCTTCTTCAAAGTGTCGACAACTACAAAGATAGAATCGTGTCTCCTTGTTGTTAATGGAAATACTACAATAAAATCTATCGATATAACTTCTCATTTCGTTTCCGGAATCACATGTGGTTGTAATAATCCCGCTAGATATCTATGTTCAGCCTTCACTTGTTGACATTCAAGACAACTCGCCATGTAATTAACTATATCATATTTCATTCCCTTCCAAAAAAAAAATGGTTTAAGATCTGTTTTCATCTTTGTGACTCCAGGATGAGCCATATACAATGATCGATGAGCTTCGTTCAAAATTAAATTTGTTATCTTGTCATTTGGTGGTACATAAATTTTTCCATTATATTTTAGTAACCTGTCTCTGTCTAAAGAATAACCCTCATATCTAGGTATCATCATCGTATCTTGTCTGATATTGTTTTTTACTTCCTTGTACCAATCGTCATCAATTTGTAATGCTAATATCTTTTCTCAAAGATTCGTCTTTAGGGGTATTACTGAGAAAATGTGAGGTCTCTGACTCAATGCATCCGCTACAATGTTAATTGTTCCCTTAATATACGTGATATGAAAATCATACTCACTTAAAAAATCTCACCAACGTCTTTGTCGCGCACTCAAGTCACTCTGTGTAAAAATGTGTTGCAATCCACTATGATCAATTTTCAACTCGAATTTTGGTCAAATAAGGTAATGTCTCAAAACTTGTAAGGCATAAACAATTGCTAATAGTTTCAAATCGTGTGTTGCGTAATTCTCTTCATGCCTTCTTAGTTTCCTTGAAATATATGTGATAACTCGACCTTCTTGCATTAATGCTCCACCCAATCCTTCCTTGGATGCATCAGTGCAAACTAAGAATTCATTTTTCATATCTGGAATTTTCAGTATTGGTGGTGTTGTTAATAATTATTTAATCTTTTGAAATGCTTCAACGCATTTCTCCGACCATACAAATTTCTTATTCTCCTTTTGCAGTTCGGTAATTGAATTTGTTATTTTTGAAAAATCTTCGGAGAAACGTCTATAATAACCTGTTAATCCCATAAAATTGTGTACTTCTTGCACGTTTGTTGGTGTTTTCCATTCCATAATAGCCTCTACCTTCACTGGATCCATAGTGATACAGTCTCCCGAAATAATGTGTTCCAAATAGTGAATCTTTTTTCTGATAAAAATAACATTTTGACAAACTTTACATACAACTTGTTTTCTCTTAAACATTGCAAAACTAATCCCACATGTTTGTCGTGGTCCTCTTTTTTCCGAGAGTAAATTAATATGTCATCAATAAATACATGTACAAACTTGTTCAAGTATTCGCGGAATACCCCATTCATTAAACTCGTGAATACTCCAGGGCATTTGTCAAACCAAACGGTAATACAGTAAATTCATAATGTTTGAATCTTGATTTAAAAGTTCTTTTATGAATGTATTCATCTTTGATTTGCAATTGATGATATCCCGATCTCAAGTCAATCTTTGAAAACATTGTTGCTCCATTCATTTGAGCATAAAGTCATCAATTCTTGGTAACGGGTATTAATTCTTGATTGTGGCTTTGTTTAATTGATGATAGTCAATGCAAAGTCTCCATGATTCGTCCTTCTTTCTTACAAAAATTATTGGTACACCCCATGGTCATACACTTGGACGTATTAGTTTCAAATCTAATAACTCCTTCAATTGCATATTCAACTCTTGCAATTCAGGTATCGACATCTAATAAGGCGTCCTTGCAATTGGTTTTGTTCTGGGTTTTAGATATAAAGTAAATTCCAATTCTCTTCTCGACAGTATACTTGGTAGTTCCTCAGGAAAAACATCAACAAACTCCGATACTACTGGAAAGTCTTCCAATCTTTACGCGTCACCCGTTTTGTTAAGAGTTAAAATGGCATACAACTTACATCTCTTGTGCATATTTTTCTGTAATTGTAGGAAAGAAATAAATCTTAACGATACTCCTTGGTTTCTCCCTACAATTACTCTATTTTGTCCCAAGTCATCAATTAAACTTAATCTTTTTGTCTTACAATTAAGTATTGTGTCGTGCGATTCTAACCAATCCATTCCAATCACAATGTCGTAGGATCCCAAAGTCGTGACAAAAAAATTTACACTTGCGATGAATTCACCCAAATTAATTTTACAATCTTTAACCTTTCATCGAACTTTTTGTTTGGCTCCAGATGTCAATTCTACATATTTAAGCTCATTTTGTTCCACTGCCTTCACCTTAATTATTTTGAGCACAACACTAGAAATGAAACTCTCAGTATCTCCTGGATCTATCAAAATACTAAATTGTTGATATGATATCATACCTGAAGTTTCGAGCACTGTAGACTGATGTTCGGCCTGGCGGTTATTCACCACTGCATGAATCCTATGGGCCTTTCCCAGATCTCCTACTGTCGTATGTCCTACTGATCCAGTAGCTATCACCTTCTTGATAGGACAATATATTTTATCGTGGGGCTCTCCACAAGTCCAACATTCGTTCTTAGGATCGATGCTCCTAGTTCCAGAGGAAGAAAGGGCTCTCATCTATCACTTTATAGGGTTATGGCCACTAGAATGTATACTGAGAAAATGGATTTCCACAAATTGACAAATCAAAGGCTCCGTCAATCTCCATTTATGTGAAATGGTTTTTTATTATAATATTCAATTTTCCTAAACAACAAGATAAGGTATTCGAAGTTAGTCCTTACTTTCTTAACTAAGTCTAGCTCCACATGCAATATTGGACATAATTGTTTGACTCTGTGAACGAAGATCTTAGTAATGCCCTAATATGAATGTCTTTATTCTCTCCCTAATGAATTTTTCATTCACACAATTGGTAACTCTACATGTAATTTTGTTAAGATCTCAAAGACCAATAAGAGTTAGTTATATAGAGCATATCCCTTAATATGAGTTTAGATGAATATATCCCTTCCACTCCCATAATCAATTATTTTGTAATAAAGACGACAAGAATGGGTTCAAACAATTGATTATGAGGAAATCCCATTATGATGTCAGTAATGTTGTGCCCATTGAAACGTAATCTATGATTGTCCTTTAAATCACCCCACTCCTCTTATTACAAAACCAACGACTTATGTTGAATGTAAACCACAAACTCCAAGGGTTTTACTTGGTAAATAGGAAATTCAAACCAAGCCAAAATAAAAGTGGGATAAAAAAGCAAACAAAACCACCATGCCCACTAAGAAGAAGTTCACAACTTTTAACACGATGGAATAAGGGAGTCTGGGTAACCAAGCTCCAAAATCTTCAACCCAAGTCTCAATTACCCATACTTAAGAACCCCTAAATTCACTAACAACATAGAACGTAATCATTAAATAGAGGAATCCAAATATAAACCACATCCACCCTAAATATGTGATCATTTGAGAACAAGAAAACTAGGAAATCAACCAAAGAAGGGCCCATGAAATGGCAGGATGAAAACTAGTCCAGAAAACCCTCCCCATGTACATGATGAACAAGCGTTTAACCCACAAAACTATTAGATAGAGTTGGAATAGTGAACAGAAATTGTTGACATCTATAAAGAAGAAATTCCATAAAATATCATTTGCAAGGAACTTGTATTCACAAAATACAAACATATCTTGGAAGTTGCTTCCAATGAACATCTCTTTCATCTTCAATAGAGAATGGAAGCATAAATTTTGAGAAAAAAAAATAACCCCTCAAGTGGAAGTATGCCCTACATTTTTAGGACTTAAGGGTTTTCCTCCTCCAACACCAGATTTGGGCAGGACTACAAGTTCACGGGTTTGAAGATCTAATGCACTAAAATTTTATCAATATGGACAAGAAATGATCAACGCTACTCGAAAATAAGATCCATCAAGCAATATTTTCAACCCATCTCTAAAAACCAATCCCAAACAAATTAATATCATGGAATGTAAGAGGGTAGAATGCCCCAATGAAAGAAGAATACTAAGGCCAAAATAACCATAGAGAAACCAGATATGGTATTCATCCAAGAAACAAAATGTAGCCTAAAAAAGATGGAATACTTTGCATAGTGGATATGGAAGGGTTGTGGTGTATGGCTAATAGCTCCTCGGCTATTCAGAAGAATTAGTAATCTTGCATAGTCAAAAGTCCATTCATCGAATTCATTGATTGCAATCACAAGCATGATATACACTAAAATCCAACGAGTCCATAGAACAAAAAACTAAAGGATTACTTCTCTATCATTCTTCCACAACCATATGTAAATAGATATTCAGGGATCAACCAAAGTTGTTCTCACATCCCCAAAATGTTTACAGATAATGAAAACAACAATCTTTTTAAACCAATATCAAAAGAAGAGGTATACCAAGTAACATGTAGCTTGGAAAAAGGTAATGCCCCTAGCCCAGATGGCTTTCTGCTGGATTTATTCTATATGTTCTGATACTTAGCAGGGAATATAAGAATATAGGAGTAAGAATACGCCCAAATCATTTTGACTCTGCTTTCATTACATTAATCTATAAAGTGAAAAATACATTGCTCGCTAATAAAATAGACCAATTGCTCTGTGTAACATGGTGTACAAAATCATCTTAACGGTGACCACTGACCGCCTTAAACAAATCCTTCCTAGACTAACTTCCAAAGAACAAGGAGCATTCATATCAAGAAGCCATATTTTGGATGAGTTAATTATTGCACAATAAGAAATACACTCTCAAATCACAGATAGAAAGAGAGCATTGAGTGTGAAAATAGATGTCCAAAACATATGCTTACATAAATTGTTTCTTCATCCACTACACCCTAAAATAATTTGGATTTGATGACTCGTGGGTTCAAGCAGTCCATAATTGTATTTCTCCAATATTCTACACCAACTTATTGAAGGGTTCCCCTTTATAACCATTTCAACCTAGTCGCAAAGTTAGACAAGGGGATCATATTTTCCCCTCCCTTTAAATAACATCTTAACTCTAGATCTATTAGGCACAAACAGGGATCAAAAAAATTGAGATGTAAATCTCTCGATGCTTAAAAGATCTCGAGTTGAGATGGATCTACGCTAGTGTGCGTGTGATCCGGGATCTTTTCATCGATGTGACTTATTAAAGAATTGTATTAAATGAGCATAAATTGAAGTGCACCATAAAGAAGGAATAACTCAATAATGAAGAGACATGTGCATCATATATCGACACAAAAAACTTGATAACAGAATTCGTCCCTGGTGGACTATGTCTCTGGGTCCTGCTTTCAAATGGGTAGGCCTTTTTATTAACTCAGCAAAAGAATTGGCAAAATACATAAGTATACATCATTCTAAAGTTACGCTGCAGAAGCTTTGCTCGTATCATAAAACAGACAGCACCATTGGATTTGTGGCGTCGAATTACCCAGAAATGATTGTCTCCATGCCTCGATCTGAGTATAGCACTTCCAGGCCCTTGAGAAAATTTGTTTCGATTTTCGTGTCTTCGGCGTGCAATAATGACTATCCTTTGCAACATTTTTCATGCCCTGCTACGGCCTGTCGCGCGCCCTGGTCTCCCCCGTTGCCTTGGCGGAACCTCTTTTTACATTAAAAATGGGGCGGATTTACCAACCCCGATCATTTGGCCTAATGGTTGGCGGAAGTATTAAGGCGCTAGTATTGGGGGAGGTCCTGAGGTCAAACCCGTGGGCCTCCTCCCTATGGCTTGTTTGTTTTGAATCGTGGAAGGTTCTTTCCCTAACTTTGGAAACGACGATAGATTTGGCGGATTATGGTTTGGCCAGTCCTGATATGGCGAGATTTGTGATCATAGTGGCAGATTTTTTGGTCGCTAGCCCTCATTGGGCATTTGCCCACTGCCACGTGACAACCACCCATTGGCCCATGTAATCCACTTGTATAGTCATCGTGCCACGTCGCCTGCCTGCCACATCTGCCTTCCACGTGTCACTTCCTAATTGGTCCATATGTCAACTTGAAAATGTTGAAAATGAGTGACACGTGGCAACCTCTGTTGTTGCCACGTCATCATGTTGACGTCATGATGACATCAACATGACACATGTCACCCTCTACATGTGCCACATACATTGTACGAACATTGACGTCATTTGCACTGATGTTGACGTCATCAGTACGGATGTTGACTCATCCTTATTCATTGGGCTAGGTTGACCAAAAGTTTAACAGCGAATATATTTTGATCTGTAACTTCGTTTGACGAGTCATTTACGTCGTTGGAAATCTTGCGACGCACTCTTCGCAATGATGCCAATTTCACTAAGTTTTGAGGACTTTGAATTTTTGTCCTTTCTCTGTCTACGGAGGCCATTTTGAGCTTCCTGAGTTGCTTCTGTGAATTTTGAGTTAACCTTAGTCTCCTCTGGATCCTTTTTGGATCAGCGTGTGTGTGTATTAAAGCTTTGTATTATTTTCTTAAATAATATTTTTACATTACGAATTTTATTTTATTTTATATTTTAATTCGGATGCATAGATGTTAGACGTCTCATCTATAATTGTCAATTTTTTTATTTGTTTAAAATATTATATTGGGTCGACTTATGCCACATGTCACATCAGCATTAGGCATAGACAATGCAAATCTCCCTCATATTGTGCTATAGAATGCACCTCTCTTCTCTTCGTGCAATAATTGCAGAAGGATTAGGAGGGCTATTTTCAGTATAAAAACAGATAAAAAAAAGAAAAGATACTTATGGAATCAAAGTTGTCCATGATCTTGACCCAATTTCCCATTCACAGTTTGTGGATGACATTGTTCAGGGGGAAGCCTTGGTTTCAGAGTGTTTGTTATTTTAAAAAGGTCTAAACTCTATCTCCTCGCATCTAGAAGTGAAATCAATAAATCTAAAAGATTTTTTGATCAATACACCATTAGTTGTTCAAACCAATATTAGCAGATTGCTTAATTTTGGAAGAGATTCATTCATGTCTAAACACTTGGGAATCACCTTGATTGAAGGTGGTAGAAGGGAATCAAAATTGTATGAATCGAGAGAGTGAAAATATGAAAAGACGTCAAAGTTGGACCTTTTGTAGCCTATCACATGCAGCCAGACTAACTTAAACCAATGTAATTCTACAAGCTCTCCATGTCTTCCTCTTCTTGGTGATGTCAGCCCCCCAAGAATAATTAAGCAAATGCAGAAGATCCAAAAAGACGTCATATGGGGTAGACTAGAGTTGGAATCCAAATGGCCTCTTGAATCCTAGGGAAAAAAAAGGTATTCCTAAATCTCTTGGGGGAATGGCATTAAGAAGATTGAGGTATTTTAACCAAGTCCTCTTCAGGAACTCTTATGGCAATGAATTCATGACAAATCTGCCATGTGGGCCCAGATGGGGAAGTGTAAGCCAATGACAATAATTAGGACAACATTCCCCAAATCACGCTTTATCCCAAAGGTTCACATATCTAGAATATAGTGAAATGCAGTAAGAAGTGGATCACAGAAAATAGCTTCTCGGAAATAGGATATGGCCAAAACCAACATAATTCATGGAACCAATTCCCTCTTTTAAAATTTGCATAAATCTCTCAAGAGAACTTCATTTGGAAAAACAACTCTAACAAATCAAGATCAACAAATTCTAGTAAGAAGATCTGGGCCAAATTGAGGAGGAACTAGACCCAAGCAGATTTAGGCATTGGAAACATCACGTAGATAGGAGAATAGGTATTCATGCCAGCGTGCATGACTCCATATAGCGATAATTGCAGAAGCAACAAGTCTCAAGCACAGAGAGTCCAAATATTCTCGGATGGGGCAACCAAGGTTTGGTATATGGATTTAAGATTATTAGTTAAAGGTTTCTACTTTTTTATGGGAACTTACCTAGAAAATTAACCTTATTTTAAGCAAATATGCATATGAGGATTTCTAGGCCCATCCCAGTGCATAATGTGCATGAAGGATTCAAAATCCACCATCTATTTCTCACATGTCTTTATGCCCAATTCTTCTCGAGATGGATTCAAACTACAGTAACTACAAAAAATTCCACAACACTTTCTGAAACTGAAATTCTACTTCAAGAAGGGAACAAGGGATTCTTCTCATCAAGACTTGGTGTTCAGTTATGGCGTATTATTCCAGGTTTTTCGAGAATGCCCATTTACTTGGAAACAAGAGATTATTTAATGAGAACATAACCTAACTATCAAAGAATTCGACCCCAGAAGACACCAAAGCGTTGCACATGATAAATATCTTCCACGCTTCTGGGGCATTTACATTAATGAACTCCATAAATCATCGCTATAAGGAGCACTTGGCATAAAGGCTAGATAAATGGTGTTGTCATTTCCCAATTATAAGCAACTTTGATGGAGCCTTATGAAGAAAATCGATGTCCCCAACCCGGTTTCAATCACACCTTATCACTCTCATAGTTTAATGCCCAACCTGTTATATTATGAGTTTGATTTCTTATGCAGATTGTTTCTTTAAATTCTTCAACACTTTGATTCCATCTTAATACATTTCAACAATATAGAATCATAATTGAATAGCAATAATCATGTAGATACATAAGCATGCACATCAAAAACACATATACCCTCGGGAAACCCTGTACGGGGAGAAAAACCCCAGCAAACGATATACCTTTATTGCATTAATAATGTAAGATCACTTACAAATATCCACCATGAATACTCTGCTCTTAAAGAGCTTGCCAAGTTAACTCTAACCTAACTATGTAACTAAGAGACCTTGCTGATCTCTAAACTCTTGTTACAGGCCAGCACTAAAGATGTATCTGAGTTGCCTTCAAAGACTGAGATACGTTGCCTCTTATGGACTGATATATTAGCTCTGATATGGGTTGTTGTTGTTGCCTCTATTTAGCACTAATATTGTTGCCTCTATTTAGCACTGATATTGTTGCCTCTATAGGACTGATACGTGTCTTTGTTTAGCACTGGTCTTGTTGCCTTTAATGTGTTTATACGTGCCTCTGTATAGCACTGATATAGCTGCATTTAATGTGTTGATATGTGCCTTTGTATAGCACTAATATAGTTGCCTTTAATGTGTTGATACGTGCCTCTGTATAGCACGAATATTGTTGCCTCTATTGCTTCACCCTTACCCTGCATAACAATTGTAGAGAAGAGAGGGGTCGACCTCTACTTATAAAGGAGTGGAGGAGAAGAGGAGAGGGCTCAAATTAGAGGTATGAAGGCATGCTTGACATAACTCAGCTTCACACTTTAGTTCGAAAATGTGACAACTCACTCTTGACTTGGCATGCATGCGTACTAACTTAGCATGCACATGTCATGCATGCAACATGCAACTAAACATGCATGCAACCTGGGACATGTGACAAACTTGACAACTTTGACTTTGACTTTGACTTAGACATGCAACTTTGACTTTTACAACTCGACTCTTTACATGGCAATTCAAAATTCTCTTCATGGTGGATAATGTTACACGTGCCAACGCACTAGATCAATACACTTATATCATTTGCAATATTAGGAAAATCGTTTGTTTCTAGCTCATAGGAATTTTACATTCAACCTAACTTTTGCTAGATTCCTTGACTTTTGTTCATGGCTCACAATGCTTAACTAGGCTCACGGAGATTGTACGTTCCCCCTCACTTTTGCACTAGTCTGTCTATGCTCATAGAGGTTGTACTTTCCCCCTGACTTTTGCACTAGATTGTCTATGCTCACAGAGGTTGTATGTTCCCACTCACTTTTGCATTAGACTTACATAACATCTCGTTCATCCTGACTTTTGGTTTGACTCACAGAGGTTGTATGTTCCCCCTGGCTTTTGTCAATACCTCACAAGACTGGTTGATTCTCCAAATCTCTGTGGCTAGCCTCAGGGTGGGCCCATATGGCCTCTCATTGGAGAATGAATGTCAATGCTGCCAAATTTAACACTCCCTCGGCGAGGGAGTCATTCTCATCCACACCAAGCTTGCCTCTCAGCTACACAAACTGTCTCAATGGCAGAGGCTTGGTCAAGATATCAGTTACTTGCTCGCTCGTGGCTATGTACTGTAACTTTATAGTTTTTCTCTGGACCAAGTCTCAGATGTAGTGGTACTTCATGTCAATATGTTTTGATCTATCGTAAAATATCGGGTTCTCTATCTGTTTTATGCAACTTTGATTATCACAGTGAACCACCATCGTCTCGAGCTTGTCACCAAACAACCCAGAAACCAATTTTCTTAGCCATACTGCTTCCTTGCTAGCATCACTTGCTGCAATGTACTCGGCCTATGTTGTGCTTTGTGCAATGGACCCATGTTTCCTACTTGACCAAGAGATCATAGCGGATCCTAAACTGAAGCAGTATCCAGAAGTACTCTTCCGATCCACTGGGCTTCCTGCCCAGTCAGCATACCCATGCAGAAATAGACCACTACTAGATGTATATCTCAAACCATAGCTAATGGTCCCTCTGAGATATCTAAAGATGTGTTTTGTTGCCACCCAGTTTCTCTGTCTCGATTCAGTCATGAATTGACTCATTGCAATCACTGCATAGCATTATATCTAGCCTAGTGTGGATCATGTACATCAATTATCCAATCAGTTGCCTATACATGGTGAGATCCACCAAATCTGAACCTGAATCAGAATCATACAGCTTCCTCAGGTTGGTAACCATCAGAGTAGACATGGATTTGCAATCCATCATACCAAACCTCTTTAGTACATCCACTGTGTATTTTCCTTGTGCCAGAAATATCTCACCATGTCTTTGCCACACTTCCAATCCTAGGAAGTAATGCATCAAGCCTAAGTCTTTCATCTCGAATTCTGAGATTAACTCCCTCTTCACTAGGCTATTAGCCCTTCATCTCCTATTAGAAAGAGATCATCAACATATAGGATTAGTATAACAGGTTGGTTACCTCTTACCTTGAAGTACAGATTTGCATCAGCATCACTTTCTGAAAGCCCGAGCTTTTAAGGAAGTCATCGATCTTGTCATACCAAACTCTGGGAGCCTGCTTAAGACCATACAAAGCCTTCCTTAGCTTGCATACATGAGTGTCTTTGTTATGCAGTACGAAACCATCGAGTTGTTCCACAAAGACCTCATGTTCAATCTTTCCATTCAAGAATGTTGTTTTTACATCCATCTAATGTAGCTTCCAACCAAGAACTAAAGCTAATGCAATAATAGCTCGAATGGAGGTATACCTGGCTACAGGGGAAAAAGTATTTTCGTAGTCTATTCCTTCTTTCTGAGTGAAGCCTCTGGCTACAAATCTTTCTTTAAATTTTTCCACACTCCCATCAGTTGCATGTTTGATCTTATAGATCCATTTGGAAGAGACCATTGATTTGTCCTTTGGCCTCGGCACAGTGTCCCAGACATTGTTCTTTAGAATTGACATGTATTCCTCAAGCACGGGATCCTTCCATACTTGTAATGTATTTTCTTTTTCACATGAAGAAGGTTCGGCATCAATGATGGTGCTCATCAATGCAACATAGCCTCCAAACCTGTGAGGCCTCTTACTTTCCCTGAAAGTTCCTTTGGGAGCATCCATTTTTTCTATTTCCTGCATTGTTTCTTTAAGCCACCCTAGCTTTCTTTTGGCTCAAGGTCCTTCAAAAGTTCTTTCTAACTCTTCAACAAGTTCTAGGGGCTCATCACTTGGCCCTTCATGAGGTTCCTCCCTCTAATCATCTGACTCTTCATTTTCAGAAGAGGGTGAAGTTGGTTGAACTGCTTCTGATTCTTGTTGAAGGTCTCTGGATTTCTTGAATGTGGCTTCCTCGTGGAAAGTCACATCTTTGCTTGCCTCAATTTGCGTATGACCTGGTACATATATCCTGTAAGCCTTGGAGTTTTCACTGTACCCCACAAAAACCCCTTTCTTGCCTGAGGGTTTCATCTTTGTCATATTTTCCTTAGGGACATGAATATACATTGGACACCCAAATATCCTTAGATGCCCTACTTCAGTTTTGATCCCTGAGAAGACCTCTTCAGGAGTCTTGTCCTTCAAGATAGCATGTGGACACTTGTTCTGAATATACACGGTAGTAGAGGTAGCTTCTACCTATAAATAATTTGGCAGATCCTGGTCAAACATCATGGCTTTCGTTGCCTCACAAATTGTCTTGTTTTTTCTCTCAACAACTCCATTTTATTGAGGGTTATATGGCACTGTCAATTGTCTCTTGATTCTTGTTTCCTTGCAGAAATCCTCAAACTGGAGAGATTCAAACTCTTCTCCATTGTTTTTTCTAAGGGTTTTGATGTGTTTCCATGTTTGTTTTTCAATAAAGGATTTATACTCTTTGAATTTATCAAATGTGTCACTTTTAGCTTTAAGAAAATATATCCAACGTTTTCTTGAGTAATCATCAAGAAAAATGACATAATACAAACAACCATTGAGTGAGGGAGATGGCATAGGACCACATGCATCAGAATAAACCAAATCTAAGATGCCATGAGCTTTGTTGTCACTACTAGGAAAAGCTTTTTTTATATTTTTACCTAGCATGCATCATTTACAAATTTCATTTTTACTAAGAGAAATAGAGGGCATGCCACATACCATGTTCTGTAGATTTGGAAGTGCTTTGTAATGAAGATGCCCAAGTCTTATGTGCCACAACTCGTTGGAACTAATCGCATCATGAGTCGAGGCCTAAACTGATTGGCATGTCACGACGTACAGTCCTCTGTGAATCCCAATGGGTTTTGTTGTACTCAAGTGGCTACATTTAGCCCACAGTAGTGTCTTCATGTCCTTGAAGATCACCCAATATCCCTTGTCCTTGAAGGGTTGCAACTGATAGAAGATTTTTCTTGAGCCCTGAAACATATAATACTTCATCAACATGAAGCCTAACCCCATATTCCAAATTAAAGGAGATAGAGCCTACTCTCTTTATCTTGTAACATTTGTCATCCCCAAGCTCAACCTGCTCTGCAAAAGATTGTCTTGAAATCTGAGAAAATCTCCTTGTACCTTGTCATATGCTTTGATGCACCACTGTCTACTAACCAAATTTTTGGCCATGTGATAATTGTACTAGATAAAGCAGAAACCAGGTAATATTATTTTCTATTTTCTTCTCATTAGGACTTTTCTGTTTTCTTTTGGATTCATCATCCTCAACAATTGAGGCATGATGTTTCCCTTTCCTTGGATATTTCTTTTTATACCAACAGTCTTTAGCAAAATGACCCAACTTATTGCAACTAAAGCATTTAATCTTAGATGTATCAATACTTTTGTCTTTGAACATATCTTTGGTGTTTGACTTCCTCTGAGAGCCTTTCTGGAAAGTGACTTTCTTCTTTCCTTTGAATCTTGATGCTAATGTTGAATGCTCTTCTCTGGTTGGCTCCCTCCTGGAAGCAGTGCGACTCTCCTCCTAGAGGAAATCATGCCATAACATTTCAAACGTGGGTTGAATCTCTCTCCCACTTACACTGGATAAGAAGGTCTCCCATGAAGAAGGAAGACCATCAAATATGGCTTATACTAAGTAATCATCGTCCACTGTGACACCTGTGACCAAAAGTTTATCTCTGATCTGGCCTATCCTGGAACAGAAAGATGCTACTGATTCACCTTTCTTCATCTTCAAATACTTAAGCTTGTGCTTAAGTGTCCTCTTCTGACTTGGAGTCTGTTTCTCATACAGATTCACCAAGATATCCATACAGTCCTTTGCAGTCATTAAGGAAGTCATCGTTGGCATTATATTGTCTTTGACTGAGTCAAAGATAATTCTCTTGGGCCTTTGTTTGACTTTTCCTGCATTAGTAGTGGGTTCTTCCACCATTGTGGTCACATACTGCTCAAGATCATGTTCCTGCAAAATATTTGTTATCTGGAGCTTCCACACATTGAAGTTGGCAGCATCTTTGAGCCTATCCTCGAGTCTGACTGAAATGGTGGATGTCATGGACCTCAGACTAAAAACTTAATCAAGTTTGTTTGGATCTGTGTGTACATGTTGTTGCACTTCAACAAGTTTATCACACCCTAAGCTCTGATACCATGTTATATTATGAGCTTGATTTTTTATGCAGATTATTTCTTTAAATTCTTCAACACTTTGATTCCAACTTAATACATTTCAACAATATAGAATCATAACTGAATAGAAATAATCATGTAGATACGTAAACATGCACATCAACAACACATACCCTAGGGAAACCCTGTACAGGGAGAAAAAACCTAGCAAACGATATTCCTTTATTGCATTAATAATGTAAGATCACTTACAAATATCCACCATGAATACTATGATCTTAAAGAGCTTGCCAAGTTGACTCTGACCTGACTGTGTAACTAAGAGACCTTGTTGATATCTAAACTTTGGTTACAGGCCAGGCCAGCACTGAAGATGTATCCGAGTTACCTTCAAACACTGAGATACACTACCTCTTATGGACTGATATATCAGCTCTGATATGGGATGTTGTTGCTGTCTCTATTTGACTGATACGTGCCTCTATTTAGCACTGATATTGTTGCCTCTATAGGACTGATACGTGCCTCTGTTTTGCACTGGTCTTATTGCCTTTAATATGTTGATACGTGCCTCTGTATATCACTGATATAGTTGTATTTAATGTGTTGATACGTGTCTTTGTATAGTACTGATATAGTTGTCTTTAATGCGCTGATACGTGCCTCTGTATAGCACTGATATAGTTGTCTTTAATGTGTTGAGACATGCCTTTGTATAGCACGGATATTGTTGCCTCTATTGCTTCACCCTTACCCTGCATAACAATTGTAGAGAAGAGAGAGGTCCACCTCTGGCTTATAAAGGAGTTAAGAGGAGAGGGCTCGAATTAGAGGTATGAAGGCATGCTTGACATAACTCAGCTTCACACTTTAGTTCGAAAATAGAACTAGACTTGAGACTTCAGTTACAACTCACTCTTGACTTGGCATGCATGCGTACTAACTTAGCATGCACATGTCATGCATGCATGCAACATGCAACTAGACATGCATGTCATGCATGCAGCATGCAACATGCGACATGTGAAAAACTTGACAACTCTGACTTTGACTTAGACATGCAACTTTGACTTAGACATGCAACTTTGACTTTTACAACTCGACTCTTTACATGGCAATTCGAGATTCTCTTCATGGTGGATAATGTTACACGTGCCAACGCACTAGATCAATACACTTATATCATTTGCAATATTAGGAAAATCGTTTGTTTCTAGCTCATACGAATTTTACATTCAACCTAACTTTTGCTAGATGCTTTCACTTTTGATCGTGGCTCACAAGGCTTGACTAGGCTCACAGAGGTTGTACGTTCCCCCTGACTTTTGCACTTGTCTGTCTATACTCACAGAGGTTGTACGTTCCCCCTGACTTTTGCATTAGACTTACATAGCATCTCGTTCGTCTTGACTTTTGGTTTGACTCACATAGGTTGTATGTTTCCCCTGGCTTTTGTCAATGTCTCACAAGACTGGTTGATTCTCCAAATCTCCCTTGCTAGCCTCAGGGTGGCCCATATGGTCTCTCATTGGAGAATGAATGTCGATGCTGCCAAATTTAACACAACCCACATGATATAATTTCATCACATAACATAAATTAAATTCTGGAAATGAAATTTATGAATTTGAAACACATGAGACAATCTTTTGTGACTAGAAATTAAATGCAGAAATAAGCCAGCAATAAATGAACACAGTACACAAGAAATTTTGGTCCAAAAATGACCCAGGAAAATCCCCCAGGGTGGGGCAAACCTATGCTTCAGAGAGGGCAGTGTCTTTTATTAATTATCAAGCATCGGAAATTACATTTACAGCAGAAAATTAAATAACCAGCTGAGACAACTTATCTCTTTTTCCCCAAGACAAAAACCTCCTTGGAAATTGTGCCAATATTTCACCTCGATTTTTGAGCCAGCATACTCAAAAAATTTGTATGTTGTATGGACAGCACGACCCCTTGCATTGTACGACACCTTGATTTATGTGCATGTTGTATGGAAAAGTACGACCAAACGAACGCCCTTGTTGTTGTACTATCTCTTCAAAATCCATGTTCTCCTCAATTTCTATGCTATGTAACCCGTACTGTACAGCTGGTTATTGGCTGCATTTAATGCTGGTCATTACCTCGATTTTCGAGCCCACATATGCTTGGAAAATTGTGCATCTATTTTTTAGAAATGATCTTCTTCCAGCTTAATTTCTCCTTTGCTCTCTCTCTTCAACGAATGTGCAAAAAGTGCTCTCAATAGACTCATGAGAGACATTTTAATGGCCTCTTTCCCCTCTTGGCCTTTCAAATTCCCAAAGTGACTTTTGGATGTCCACATGATCCAATGGCTCACAATGAGTTAGATCAACGGTGGAAATAAAGTGCACATGAAAATCACTTTTTAATATTTCATTCACCCAACTTAAATAAAAGACCCACTTAGCTTTTATTTCCTAAGTCACTTTTCACTTTATGAAATACAAGGGGGGTCACATTTAAAGTGGTCACATTTCCCTAGGCAAAGAGACCAAGCCTAAGGAAAACCACTTACCTCGGTATAAAAATTTAACACCTCAAGAGGGAACCCAGGTACTGTTGGGATAGGTGGTATCATTTAGAGCAAAACATGTGACCCAATTGTATTCTATGCCCTGAACATTGGAATATTGACAAGCAATCATGCCAAGGTTTTAGCACTTCAATACAACCTCCATTTAGCACAAAATATGCCATTAAGATTCCTGATAATAGAAGGGAGTTATGTCATAATTATTCAGAAAGTTAGAAACTGAATCAATCATACAATGCTACAGAAATTGGGACCTAAGGAAGTTTTGTCATAATTATTCAAAAACTGAACCAGTCATACAAGGAAAGGGAATTGGAACCTAACATCCAATTGGAGATTGCTACCATCCCTTTGCTCTATCAACAATCTGTTTCATGATTTTCACTATCTACAACCTAATCATATTAGAAGGAAAGAGAATTCGGTTGTTGATGCTTTAGCACAGGCAAACATAGGAGTCAAATTGGAATGGAGTTCTAGAAACACCTGGAGATCAGAAGACCTCATTACTTCTAAATTACGTTCCCAAACAAAGGATTCTTAATGAACAAGAGAACATCTACCCACATCTTACAGCCACAATCCATAATGAAAAGCAACATGGATGAGCTAAAACAAACAGAATTTGTCACAAACTCCAAAATAGAACAGCTCAGTCTACAGAGGGCATAATCACCATTTCTCAATAGAAAAAGGAAATATTGCAGAATCTTCATGGAGAGCTGAAGCAGAGGAACCATGCCAAGATGGGGCACTGAAGCCCCATATTCACCAGTACATTCATGGCAACGATCACTGACAATATCGGGATCTCCAGCGACCACAATAGTAACGAAGAAGAGGAAGCTTATTTAAATAAGGGAACGACATCAACACAACCTCTACTTAAAATTTTAACAGCATCAAGCTTATGTTTTTTCTTGATAGAAGACAACGTAGTTTTTGCTTCAATCTATTTTTTGTACATCCAGCTAAGTTGCACAGATATGGATACGGATAAAATATCTGAAATGGATACAACAAATTTTAAAAAAATCAAGCTATGATACAGCTTGGATACGTC
Source organism: Picea sitchensis (assembly GCA_010110895.2). NCBI lineage: Eukaryota > Viridiplantae > Streptophyta > Pinopsida > Pinales > Pinaceae > Picea > Picea sitchensis. The sequence continues at coordinate 159,411 of SNQJ01S0012512.1, forward strand.
AAAATGTTGCAAACATCATTTCAGGGAATAGATAACCAAGGGTCCAAAAGGAAACTTGTCAGAAATATCAGGGAAATATCGGTAAGACTAAACTTGGACCTGAAAATTAAAAAACAATCAGAAAAATCGGCAAACTGAAAAATTCGGAAGTAATCGACAATATTGGGAGAAACCAGAGATATTTGCAACAGTGTGCCAAATACATCCATACATATACATACATATATATGAAAGAAACCATCAAACAAAAAAATTCAGAATACTATTCATGAATTTCAAATTTGGAAATAAAGCCAAAAAAGAGTTATCACTAAGAGAGGCCCAAGCTCTCTCTTAAAAACTTAATTTGTAAGAAATTAGTGTTAGCTTAGAAATCTTTTTTTTTAATTTTAGTGACCAGGACACTGGTTGAAACAGTCAACAAATTACCCAAAATGTTAGCTCACACAGTTAAAATGTGATGTTCCCAAGCCAATATGCCAGGAACATCACGTCTTGCATGAATTTTAACTTTTTCTGGTTGTGGCATTTTGTCAAACACTTTGCTTATTATTGTCTCTTAGGTTGCGCTAGGGTTATACTAATGACTTTAAAGTGTGTTTGCAACAATAAACAAGAAGATACAGTAATGGAACATACCTCAACCATATGCAAGATCAACAATATGATAGACAATCCAAAATACCTCAGATCTTATATTATTCATAAATAGAAGAAGCCCCTGAATACAAGAATGATGCAGATCTGGAATGATCAACAGATGAATCCAATAAACATAATAAGAACTGCTACAAAATGCTCTGATAAGATAATGTAAGCCTCCAAAGGTTGAATAACAAGGAAGGCCACTACAAAACTGAGATCTAGGCGTGCCAAACCACCAAGCTAGATGATGCTACGCCCTGCTGGAACACTAAAGATCCTCAATAATTAGGCCCAACTGAAGGAAACCTCCAAATGAGTCCAAAATGAGTGGTATAGTAGATCGGGTTACTGCAAGAACAACCCAGGTGCTCAAATCTCCAAGATCCCTCTCAAACTCATGGATCTAGTCTCCCTCCAAGGAATAGTGCGCCCCCTGGATGCCTGAAACCCTAGATAATTCGGCCCCCCTCCTAGAGGCCTCCAGATGCTCCACAAACTCACTAGAACGATAGATCGGAACCCTGTTACCTCACTGGTGAAGTCCCAAGCGAAATGGTGAAGATCTAATCTATCAAATGGCTGAAATCACTTTCTAAAGTGTGCTCCTCTCCTCCAATTCGTCCAATGCATCTAGTAAATCAAATGGTCCATAAAACTCATCCGAAATGCACTAGATCTAATGGCCAAGACCCTGCCATGAAAACCCAAGTGCTAGAATCTCCAGAAGCCCTGCCAATCACCTGGAATGAACTTCCCTCAATGGATGGTGCGCCCCTCTTGCTGGAAACCCCCAATGGTGCACCCTCCCTCTCTTCATGTGCCTGTGGCTGGTGTAGAACCCTCATGCACTGAGTAGATCTGAACTAGAATGGTGTGGGGGAGTATTGCATCCCCGAGACCAAGCTTGGGACAAGCTAAGTGGAATCTTTCACCACTGAATCGTCCTCTAGGGTTTGTTAAGTCAAAACCCTCAAAACCCCCAAGATATGGGCTCACTAGCTAGAAGCCAGATATCAAAAGATAATCAGACATGAATGAGAGAATAGAGGCCCTTGCCTCTCCTTTATACTTCATGCTCACCCTGTCCCTCCAAAGTGACTTTTACTTTATTAATTATTAATTAATTAATTAAATCACTTTAATTAATTAATTAACCTTTTTATCTTTGAAAAACACCTTATCTCTCCTTGTGGCTTTCCTGGCCACTAAAAGTCACTTCTCATCATCCTATCATGTAGTGTTGTTCCTCTCAATTCCAATGAGCTATTACACTGAGAGGTTCCTCCAAGTATTGTGCCCAAAATGACCTCTTTAGTGAATTTAAGCTCAAAATACTCAAAATCATGGAAATCGTCGGAATGCAATGGAACCAAAGTCAATCTGTGTGGAATGGATCATAATGATGAAATAGGATGAGCGATGCCAGTTGGACCCCAAAATATCCCTCAATAGCTCCTGTACTCGCTATAATCTCCAACTGACTACCCTGGTCATCATAACACTGTGTAATACCCTGATGTCCCAAAGTGGGGACATTACATAAAACGTCCACTGAAATTGCCGATACACCATCTGAAATGGTTGTTACAAGATTTCAAAACTATAAGACACCACTGAAACATTTCATCCGTGTTTCAAAGGCGTTTCGTACAAGGAAAGGTTTCCAAAATGCTGAAACACATTTCCAGCACCTCAAGGTTGAGTTTCCAGTAAGATAGACATCCAGTGATTACATCTTGTTTATAGCATAATCACTCAGCCTTACTCTACATATGATCATCTATTAGCAACCAATCATATAGCTAGTAGTGTTATAAGAAATCAGCAGTCTATGGATGGTAAATGCTCTGGTAGGGAGCAACATCATAGCCTGTATGGCGAGATTAAATTTTTCTTTTTGGATAGATGGGCTATCTGGGATCCTCATATAAAACTCAAAAGGATCACCAAATCATGAATTTGTTTGTAGAATTATTTTGGAAGCAGAATTATTTTCGCCACTTTTACCTACCAAAAAAATACACTATGGTCTTATATGGAAAATCACAAATATATATTAATCACTGATTGAAAAAACACACCCATTGAAAGAGAAAACCCAATTTTTGTTGTGCATGGTATACAAATCCAATGCCTGTCTACCAAATTCCTGAGGTTGACAAGTTATTGTAATGGGAAATTTTGGGTGCCATTCACAAAATCAAGGAATCAAGATCCAGTATGGAATAATCTAGGACATGGACTTCTAGGAAATATTTTCCAGCAGTCTGGAGCCAATAGGGAATGCTTCCTTGTTATGGGAAAAGATATCCCATGGTTTGTACCCAAAAAGAGAAACAACAAAAAAACAGTTTGTGAATGTACAACAAAACTACAACATTTCTACCTCTCAAAGAGCATTCCATCTTCCATCCCTTTGACTTTTAACCAACAACGTACAACTTTACAACTCAGATTGTGAAAGAAAGCAACATTTATTTTGAGAAAAATATGCTTACTTGGCCCATGCAGAGTCCCGCTTTAAAAAAACAAGAGCCAGAATGCATATTGATAACACAGACAGCAAATAAAAACCTTAATTGCCTTGGAAAGACAATCTTCCTGTGTTGCCTTAGCAAAAAACGAACTTGAGAACTTCTTGCTAACAAAAGCATCATCCAACCAATCAAACAATTCTAACTTTCCCTTCTTAACCAAACAACTTCTGATATCTGACGCAATATCAGTAGGACTACCTTAATTATAAACACTAAGGGAAAATTTGGTTGCTAGATTTGAAAGACAAGAATTAGGTAGGAATATATTGAAGCCACTATTAACTTATGTTCAAAATCAAGTCTCACTACAAAGTAAACACATGATTTCAATTTGTATTCTGCTAAATGCTCTGATGATATAAATAAAATCAGTACTCGTAAGGACACACACAGGATTTTCACTCATCTAATATCTGACCCAGAATAGCTGCAGAGTGGAAAATATTGGGTAATATATTAGTCTTGGAGAAATTTTGAAGTTACAAAAGTTTATAATCATCAAGTCAAATCCTAATCTAGATATAATAACAAAATATTTGCATCAAGAGAGGGTAATCCCTTAATTTTTATTTACTTTTTCTCATTTCAAACTTCAATCAACTAATATAGAGTTTAAAAATAATTCATTATCAAAGGTTTATCAACATTCTAACCCAGATCATCCCAGTTACATAAATCAGTCATTTCCAAACTAATGTTATCAGTACAGCTCGCTAAGATATGTAACTGGTTCATCATTCATAAGGACAGCCTTAGACAAGTGTAATCAAGGATGAATGGCAGAAAAAATCAGAAAAACTGCAGTGCAGAAGTTCAAGACAAAAAAAGTAAATAAATTCACAAAAATCGAATATCAGGATCAAGAACAACAGATGAACCACGCAGAGTGCACATATCCTATATATACATACGGACATGAATAGGGAATTATCCTTCTGTGAGAGGCTTCAATCTTGCTAGTCTTCTCACACGGTCCTTGTCTGTATTCTCCATCATTCCCTGGAATAAAGCAACTAAATATTAGTTCAAAATATTTTGTATTGGAACTTCAGATTTTAGGTTTGGGTCTAAAGTGATCAAAATCTATGTAATATACCTGCCAAACAATTTCATCCAAACAGAGGCAGATTTTTCCATATTTGTCAAGGAAGACACGTTCTGTAGGAGCCTTTGCACATGCATCCTTTACAGATGAAGTTATTGCAAATATCACCTCTGCCACTTTTCCAAGAATAGCAAAGTTCAAAACTCATGAGTGAATGTTACAAGGTCCCATCTCTAAAGGTATCACACTAGTTTCGACATGATTGGGTTTTTACTAGCATAACCAAAGTAAATATTCAGGAAAATCTAGCACTTTGCTGCCATAAATGGTCAAAAAATCATTGAAACTCTCAAATACTGCATAACAAGGAATACTTACAAGCAAGCTCATCATACTCATCTTTTCCAACGACATAAACACAAATATCCCCAAGAAGTGTGTAGACAATGTAGACTGACCTGCAAGACATACACATAGAAGTAAAGTGAGGAAATGTATAAAATTTTCAAGCTCAGCTCATATCTGTGAAACAACAGGTAGGCTTCAAAATTATACTAAACAGGCATGAAGAAAACAGACAGGCCGTCTAGCTATAATAGGCACTGTTTCCCTTTGCTGATATATAAACTAGTGCCTAATGAGTGGGTGAAATTCTCCAATCACTTTCAAGTTTCAACCTAAGTCACAGGATACGTCCAAACCCACCACCCCACCCCAACCCCCACCCGGTCGCGTATCCTATGTGTCGGACACGATATGTGAGGACACGTGTACGGAACCTGTCCTGTTCACAGAACACATTCCAAACATGTGTCCGACACTTACCCTCAGTGTGTCCCGAAAACAGGACATGTGTCCTGCACAGAGAAGAACTTCGGCTCATGCTTTCTCACGGAAGTTGGAGATGTGAGGTGTTTTGGTGTGCAGCTTAGGGTTATTTTTCCTTACTAATGCTATTTAAAGAGGTCCCCACCCCCTCCATTTCACCCACTCCAGTAATTAATGGCAATGTCAAATTCTTAAAGTAAAAGTGACATTCTCCTTTATCTTTCATTTTCATCAATGAAAATCAAAGATAAAGGAGAATGTCACTTTTACTTAAACTTTTAACAGTACCATTAATTGTTTCAGGATGTTTGAGAGTGGTTCCAACCTCATTGGACTTCATATGGAGAAAGTAGAATTTTAGGTCCCATTCAAAATTCAGCAGACTTAACAGTTTTCAGGATTTCAAGATTGGCAGGATTGCAATGTTTCATATGGAGAAAGTAGAATTTTAGGTCCCATTCAAAATTCACAGACTTAACAGTTTTCTGTGGATTTCAAGATTGGCAGGATTGCAATGTTTCCACTGATTCTATCATGTATGAGGGTATAAAGTGCATTTAATCAAGAGAACCAAGCCCCTTATGTACCCTCGATGTTGGTGGCATTGATTGTTGAACTCTTTGTCACTTAATTCTGGTAAAAATGTGTACCTCTCCACTAAGTATAAAGTTTAAACTTCTTTCTGTTGAACTCTTCTCTTCGTCATCGTGGTCAGTGACTTAGTGGTGTATGTGCACACCAGCCTCCGCCTTTATATACAGGCAGAGAAGAGGGTCAAGGAAAGACAAAGATGTGGATGTGTTTCCTGATGATATGGGTTTGAATAACAGTGTTGAGTTGGCATTAGCCAACTTGGATCTTAATGAACTATGCTAGAGACGGTCACTTTTGATGATGGTGATCCTCTTGAGGGGTCACCTCCACATCAACAAATGCACAGATTGCATTAGATATAGGGAGGAGGAGAGGGAGGAAGCAGTGGTAGTGATGCCAATCTGATGATTATGACATGGAGGACTACTAACAATCAATGATCACATGATTCTTCCATCTACTGTCTCTAGCATCGCAATCTTGCTGGCTATTTTGTATTTGTCATTGGCATCCCCACCTATAATATCAGTGACTCTAACTCAGTATCTATCTACATTGTAATACATTTTGATTTTGATGACTTAGTGAGATTGAGAATGATGCAGCTTATGGTTCTAATTTCTTGTGTGTTCAGTGTTTGTCATTTGATCATCATTGATGTTACAATGTATTGTTACATGTTTTGTATCATGTAAATATTCTAGTTTCTAACAAAATATGAATCTTTATGTCTATATTTCATTTTTGAATGTGTAATTTTCAAAACAAATTCACATATATAATTTTTTTAAATATATATATGTGTGTGTGTGTGTGTGTGTGTGTCCTCCGTGTGTTGTTTCCAAGGGTCATTGTGCCCGTGTTGGATACTCATATTTCTGTGTCATTCATGTCCCGTGTCCCCGTGTCTGGTGACTTAGCTTTCAACACATGACATAATTTTAACTGATAAATATACACATCATGATATGGAAAGACTGCAAATAGCTAGCCCACTGATAAATAGCTAGCAATTGAAGAGGTTTATGCTAAGAAACATTACATGGTTAATTCCCTTCATTCTTCTAGGAGTAGCAACTTTTGTTAATTTTTGTATGATTGAATCCTCAATGGCAAGTTTATAACTCTGTAACAGCCATCGCAAGTTATACCCTCCAACTCATGATTTTGACTCCGATCTTCCGCCAAAAGAATTTGTCCAACTCGGGCAAGTCAAACTTGGTTTGACTGAGTTTGACTTGGCTTGACCAAGTTTAACTGGTGATTAATCACAAGTGTAACTCTGGTTGACCAAGCTTGACTCCATTTGACCAAGTCAAACTAGATAAAGTTTCTATAAAACCCTCAAAATGTGTATTTCTTTATATTTTGTACTTGCCAAGTTTTCCTAATCTGAGCCAAACTCTTGGCTCTTCTGCCTCACGACTTTTTCCCAATTCCGAGTCTTGTAGCTTTGTTTATATTGCAAGGCTATGCAGATTTGGCTACTCAGTTCCATTTGTGCCACCCAATCTTTTAGTCCATAAACAAGTTAGAGTGGTGTTTCCCATGGATTCTTTCACAGTAGATCAGAATGCCACAACATTGAATGAATCTTCTCCACCCAGTCAAATCTATTCAAATTTCACATCACAAATTTTTATTAGTGTTGCTTTGAATATCTAGTCTGTACTTCATGCTTGAGCAATGCAGCATGGGTAGTAAGGATAGTAAATTATGTCACTAATTCTTCCATGACTTCATTTATGGATCCTATTCTTCCCCCTACCCCCCAGTCTCACTCATGAGTTGCAACAGGAAGTTAGACATTGCAACAGCTATTTATAAAGGAATGGAAGAGGTGAACCTTGTGATCATAATTTCGTAAAGGAATCTTGTTATTGTTTGTGTGTCTTGTTATAGAGATAATCAAGTTGCACAGCACTTAGTCACCATATATGTGGCTACCAAAATGTGTTGGGTTTGAGTGCATCATGAAATAGGGTTAGCAGGCCCAATGAAAGCTAATCCCTAGTGCTCAAAGTTGAAACACCTCCTTGAAGTCCTCATCTTCTGTGTATGCCTCTTTATATGCATCATGGGTAAAAGGCTCCATGTGCATCAGAGTTCCCAAATCTGTAATCTTGGATGTGGGTGGTCGTGAAAGCATGTTTGCCAACTTATTTGTGCTACCCTTCTTACACTTTATGACCAAATGAAATTGCTGTAAAAACCCCATCCACTTGTAATGCCTAGTTTGTTGTTGCTTACTCTGGGCATGCAAATACTGTAGTGGCCGATGATCTGTGTGGATGATGGTCTCCTTGCCCATCAGATAGTGCTTCCACTTTTTGACAGCTTGTACCAAGGCATAGAGCTCCTTGTTGTAGGTAGGGTAGTTGAGAACCGCCCCATGAAATACTTCAGAATGATAGCATATGAGCCTTTCTACCTGCATCAGTACTGATCCCATGGCATACCCACTTGCATCTGTCTCCACTTCAAAGGGATTTTGCAAGTTTGGTAGTGCGAGCACCGGTGCTTGACTAATCTTTCTTTTCAGCTCATCAAAGGCCTTCTGCTGATTATTTCCTGTAATGTTCCCAAGCCAATTTTTTTTTGCTTGGAAACACTAACTAACCGCTAAACTAACTGTTGACAGTTTGTGTTTGCAGGATGGCCACTGATATTTCGGCCTTAGGGTTTATATTTAGTTGTTCAGCACAATTTATCAAGATTCATTCAACACAATGCAAGATTTCATCAACATACAAGATATGGAACCATAAAGCATAGATCTGACCTCTTTATTAGGAAATAGCAAGAACCTGATACAATATACGAGCAAATCTGGAATAACATCAGATGGCTCCAATAAAGAAGATATGAGTTGCTACAAAATGCTCTCGGAACACAAGATAAGACTCCCAAAGGTTGAATACAATATGAGAGGTCCAATACAAAACGATAGGGTTTGTACAACCCCCCTAGCTGCTGGTACGTCCTGCTGAAGAATATGAAGACCAGGGTTCGGCCCTCCTGAAGAAGACCTCCAAATGCTACCAAAATCCACCAAGAGATAGATCAGGCCAATATGAACCCCCTCATGAAATATGAAGCCCAAATACCACGTCTTCCTCCTCCAACTGCTGCAACCCTAAACTGGTACAGCCCTCCTGAAACCCTACATAGGACCAACAATTCGGCTTGGATGAATGAGGCCTCCAAACCACCTGAAACTCTCTAGGATGATAGATCGGGCAATCATAAACCCCTAGGAGAAGTTTCAAGATCAGATCTTAGGTAGAGCCTCCTAGATCTGAAAATCATTGAATCATCAAAACGTCCTCCTTCCTTCAAAGCCGTCCCAACCTGTAGATAATGATATGATCGTAGTAACTCCTCCAGAAAGCCTCCAAACTGATGAACAAGGTCCTGCAAGCAAAACCCTAATGCTAGAATCTCCCAAAGCTCTCTCAATACGCTGGATCGAATTGTTCCTCAATCAATGGTGCGCCCCTGCTAGAAAACCCTAACTGGTATGGCCCTGCTGCTCCCCTGAATAGATGATGAGTGTAGAATGGTGTGGGTGGAGTATTTCATCCCCGAGACCAAGCTTGGAACAAGGTGAGTGGAATCTTTCACCACTGAGTTGTTCTATAGGGTTTGTAATCTCAAAACCCTCAAAATTGTGTGCTCAAGAGCTCAACAAGCAAAATATCAAATATCTAAGATGATAAGAGAGGTGCGCCCTAGCCTTTCTTTTATACCTCCATTATGTTTTCCTGTTGAGTTAGTTTAACCACTAGGTTCAACTCCTAACTCAACCTCCAGCGTTCTATTTCTTCATTGAGTTACTTTTTGCCCTTTTCCCCTTTTTCGTAAGTCAACTTCAAATTATAACATTAGTTTGGTTGACTTTTCCCCATGTTGTGTGAGACTATGGTCTAGTGGGGATGTCTCGACCACTAAGTCTTCCCAGACCTCTTCATCAAGAGGTGGGGGACATTACAATCTCCCCTGCTAGAAATTGTTTGTCCTCAAGCAATTCCAAACCTGTCTCATGTACCACCTGTTCATTCTCCCACGTGACATCCTCAATGGGTAAATCCTTCCATTTGATCAGGTACTCTTTGATGCTTCTCTTCCGGAGCTTCTTCTCCTGAACCTCCAGTATATCTTCCAGAATCAGAACCAGTTGCCCCTCTTCATCTAGAGGTGGCAGCACCTCAAGGGGCGTGATGTGTTGGTCGATGGCCCTCTTCAGGTAGGACACATGGAAGACATTATGTATCCTGCTACCCTGTGGGAGCTCCAACTCATAAGCTACGGCCCCTACCCTCCTACAGATCCTGTAGGCCCCAAAGAAACGTGGTTGGAGCTTCTCTACTCCGCTCCTTTTTATAGAAGCCTGCATATATGGTTGGAGCCTTAGATAAACTAAGTCACCAACCTCAAAAGTGCACTCAACCCTGTGTTTATCTGCTTGGATMTTTTGCTGGTTTTGTGCCCTTTGTAAATGATCCTTCATCTCCMTGAGGATATCCTGACTCTGTTGTACCCAATCCTGTACGATCAAAGCCCTGTTGTCACCAAAAGAAATCTCCACGAAAGAGAGTGGATCATAGCTATACAATGCCCTGAATGGGGTCATGCCTATGGACATGTGATGGGTGGTGTTGTAGCAGTATTCCCCCAAATGTAGCCATCTGACCCACGCCTTATGCTGCCCTGCGACATAATTCTTGAGATAGCCTTCCACCCATTTGTTGACTATTTCGGTTTGTCCGTCCGTTTGAGGATGATAGCTAGTACTAGGAGTCGAGGCCGTACCAACTAGCCTGAATAACTCCTGCCAGAATGTACTCAAGAATCTGCTATCCCTGTCACAGACAATGATTTTGGGTAGGCCGTGCAGTCCGAAGATCTCCCTGAAGAATAATTCGGTCACCTGTGTTGCACTAAAGTTTGTAGCAATGGAGAAGAAGTGTGCAAACTTCGTCAACCTGTCCACCACTACGAAAATGCAGTCTTTCCCCTGCGTCTTTGGCAACCCTGTGATGAAATCCATGGATATGCTTTCCCACTTGTGCTCTGGGATGGGTAGGGGTTGCAGTAGTCCTGTCGAGCGAGTGTGCTCATCCTTATTCTCCTGGAAAGTAGTACACTCCTTGACGTGATTCATCACATCCTCCTTGAGGCCCTTCCATGAGAACCTCTCTCTCACCTGCATGTATGTCTTGCCAATCCCTTGGTGACCTGCCATTGGTGAGTCATGACATGCCTGCAACACTTTGGCCTTGAAGGCCGATTCAAGAACCAAAAAGATTCGGCCCTTATAATAGATGAGGCCATCAATGACCCTGAAGTTATCGTCCTGTATTTTCTCGTCTATTACCTGACAAGCGAACTGTTTCTCTGAATATTCCATCACCAAGTGGTCCTTCCAATCAACAGACACATCTGTCATGGCATAAATGGATGGCCTTCTGGACAATGCATCTGCTACCACGTTGTTCTTCCCTTTGACGAATTCAATGTCAAAGTCATAGGCATGTATTTTGCTTACCCATTTCTGTTGCCTTTCATTTAAGTCTTTCTGCTCCAATAGGTACTTAAGACTGTTATGATCTGATTTTACCACAAACCGTGCACCTACCAGGTATTGTCTGAATTTGGCCAGAGCATGCATGATGGCCAGCATCTCTTTGTCATAAATGTTGTAAAGTAACTCAGGTCCCCTGAGTTTTCGGCTCTCGTAGGGAAGAGGGTGCCTATTTTGCATCAGTACGACCCCAATACCTTCTCCTGAGGAAACAAACTCCAAGGTGAAAAGGTTGGCCGAAATCTAGTAGGGCTAAGACTAGGCATGTGCTCATCACCTTTTTCATCATGTCGAATGTAAATTGGGCCTCCTCACTCCATTTGAAAGCTCCTTTCTTGGTCAAATCGATCAAAGGTGCACAAAGCTGAGAGAACCCCTTGACAAACTTCCTGTAGTAAGTGCACATGCCTAGAAATCCCCTCAATTTTGTAAGGGTCTTAGGTGTAGGCCACTCCATTATGGCTTGAATTTTCTCCTAATGTACCTGTACCCCCTTAACTCCGATGATGTGTCCTAAGTAAAGAACCTTCGTCATTCCAAATTCACACTTGGACTCCTTAGCATACAATGATTGTTCCCCCATGATAGACAGTCTCTGATCCACATGTCGAAGGTGTTCCTCCCACGTCTTGCTATAAATGAGCAAGTCATCAAAGAATACCAAGAGATGCTTCCTCAACTGTTTGTTGAAGACATGGTTCATGCATGATTGGAATGTGGCTGGGGCATTGGTTAGACCAAATGGCATCACTAAAAACTAATAGTGGTCGTAGTGACACCTAAAAGCAGTTTTTGGAATGTCTCCTTCCCTCATTTTGATTTGATGGTACCCAGAACATAGGTCAATTTTGGTGAAATAGACAGCCCCATGCAACTCATTCAGCAGTTCGTCAATCCTTGGTATGGGATACCCGTTTTTTATGATTTTCCTGTTTAGTGCCCGGAAGTCAATGCACATGCGCATGGTTCCATCCTTCTTCTTGACCAACACAACTGAAGAAGCAAAAGGGCTAGAACTCGGCCTCATGTGCCCCATATGCAAGAGTCCTTTGATTGCCTTCTCTATATCGTCTTTGTACTTCTTCAGATGTATGTAAGGCGTGGTGATGATTGGTTTTGCCCCTTCCTCCAATTCAATGATATGTTCAAACCCCCTGTCCAGTGGCACCCCTAGTGGAATAGGTCCAAACACTTTACTGTGTTTGTCAATGATCTCCTGAATCTCCGGTGTGTAGTGAACCTTGCCTTGTTTGTCCACACGTGCTGAAATCTTGCACTCAGCTGCATACACTATCTCTTCCCTTCTGAAAATGGCCTCCATCCTCTTGGTCGTAACAACTTTGGTTGAGTTACCTGTTATACCTCGGAGAACTACCTTTCGTCCACTCTCCTCTGTGAAAGACATCTCCATGGTCTTGTAGTTGGTGGTGATAGGCCCCAACGTACTAAGCCATTGAACTCCAAGGATTATGTTTGTATCTAGAAGATCCATCACATAGACATCTTGTACCAAATCATGCCTACCCAACATAAGCTTCATGCCTGGAATGTACCTATTACAAGGCATGGTGCTCCCACCTGCTACCTCCACCTTGAACCCTTCAAATTCAACAGTGGGTATATGCCTCCTCTATAACAATGTTAAGTCAATGAAGTTGTGAGAGGCTCCTCCATCAATCAACACTGACACCTTTTGCCCCTGCAAGATTCCTCTCATCCTGAAAGTGTGGTACTTGGGCACCCCACTGATGGATGCCAAGGTGGCTTTCTCCTTAGTCGTACTGTCATGACCTGTGGCTTCCTCATCTGCAGTCTCTGTGGTGTCTGCTTCCATGTTCTGGATGTGGCCAAACTCCTCCTCCTCATTGTCTGAGGTTACCTCTATGTAGTGCACTTGGCCACGGCCCATGCATTTGTGTGATGGGTTCCATGGCTCTTTGCAAGTGTAGCATAGTTGCTTCCTCCTCAATTCCCTTATGGTATTCTCATCCATCCTGCCTCTTCCTCTGTCAAACCCCCTTGGGTCACGTCCTCCTGGGTTCATTGGAGGCCTGTGATCTCTTCCTCCTGTGTTAAGAGGTGGTCTAGGCACAAATTTCGGCTTTGCTGCTAGTCCTCAGTCCCTCGTCCTCCAAATAGCATCATGTAAATTGGTAGGCTTAAAAGCCTTTACCCAACCCTTCAAGGGTTCCATCAACCCTTCAGTGAAGAGCTTCATGAGTCTGGTCTGTGATACATCCTGCACCATGACTGCCAGCGTTTGGAATTCCTCAATGTACACCTTTGGTGCCCCTGTATGTCTGAGCTGTGTGAGCTCTCGGAAATGTAACTCAGGATCCCCTTGGTCAAACCTGTCAATGAGTCTTTGATTGAACTTTGTGTATGCCACTATCTGACTGTGGCCTAGTGTGTATGCCACCACCAATCATGAGCCTTGCCATCTAAGTACATGATGGAAAATTTGATGGCTTCCATCTCCCTCATGGGGTTAAGCTGCAGATAAGTGTCCAGCTTCTGTATCCATGCATGTGTTGTCATCTTGGTCGTACCATCAAAGTAGGGAATCTCCATCTTCCTAGCTCTACGCTCAAACTCATAGTTGCTCATGTGGTTCGGTCTAGGCTTGTTTCTGAATTTGAGTTGACAGTATTGATCTAGGGACATCTGCCTCTGAATCGTCATACTCAAATCGTTGTACTCCCTGGTACACTGTGTCATCTGCTCAACAAAGTCATCCACCTGTTCATGTTGTGCGTGTTCATCTGTGAACGTGGGAAAGTATGGTCTAGGGGTAGCCCTGCTACCCATCTGTCCATGTGGTGTACTCCCTCCATGGCTTCCCTCAGAATGATGATAGGGAATATGTTCTGGATTATATCTGTTTCCACTGTGTGATCCACCAGTCTCCCTGTTTTCATACGTCTCTAGACCTTTCCCTTTGTGATTCATTTGCATCAATAGGTGGGCTATCCTAGTCTGGTTCTCATCGACCTTCCTCAGGTTCTCATCTACCTTCTTCAAGGTCTCAGTGATTTCGGTTTGTCCCCTACGGTTTGCGTCATAGTTCTCCTGCAAGTGCATGACCAGTTTACTTTATGTTTGGTTTATGGACTTATGGAATTCCTATGCTAAGAAAGCTAAGCCTTGGGCCTCAACGTCATCACCTGAACCCTCCATCTCGACCTTTGTTTCACTTGTCTGTTTCTTTCTTCGGACCATATAGATACCACTGTACCTCTGCATGCGCTAATCCTCACAGGATGGGAGGATCAGAGCTCTGATACCACTGTAATGTTCCCAAGCCAATTTTTTTTTGCTTGGAAACACTAGCTAACCGTTGAACTAACTGTTGACTGTTTGTGTTTGCAGGATGGCCACTGATATTTCGGCCTTAGGGTTTATATTTAGTTGTTCAGCACAATTTATCAAGATTCATTCAACACAATGCAAGATTTCATCAACATACAAGATATGGAACCACAAAGCATATATCTGACCTCTTTATTAGGAAATAGCAAGAGCCTGATACAATATACGAGCAGATCTGGAATAACATCAGATGGCTCCAATAAAGAAGATATGAGCTGCTACAAAATGCTCCCAGAACACAAGATAAGCCTCCCAAAGGTTGAAAACAATATGAGAGGTCCAATACAAAACGCTATGGGTTTGTACAACCCCCCTAGCTCCTGGTACGTCCTGCTGAAGAATATGAAGACTAGGGTTCGGCCCTCCTGAAGAAGACCTCCAAATGCTACCAAAATCCACTAAGAGATAGATCAGGCCAATATGAACCCCCTCTTGAAATATGAAGCCCAAATACCATGTCTTCCTCCTCCAACTGTTGGAACCCTAAACTATTACGGCCCTCCTGAAACCCTACTACATAGGACCAACTATTCGGCATGGATGAATGAGCCCTCCAAACCACCTGAAACTCTCTAGGATGATAGATCGGGCAATCATAAACCCCTAGGAGAAGTTTCAAGATCATATCTGAGGTAGAGCCTCCTAGATCTGAGAATCACTGAATCATCAATACGTCCTCCTTCCTTCAAAGTCGTCCCAACCTGTAGATAATGATCTGGCCGTAGTAACTCCTCCAGAAATCCTCCAAACTGATGAGCAAGGTCCTGCAAGCAAAACCCTAATGCTAGAATCTCCCAAAGCTCTCTCAATAAGCTGGATCGAATTGTTCCTCAATCAATGGTGCGCCTCGGCTGGAAAACCCTAACTGGTACGGCCCTATTGCTCTCTTGAATAGATGATGAGGGTAGAATGGTGTGGGTGGAGTATTTCATCCCCAAGACCAAGCTTAGAACAAGGTGAGTGGAAGCTTTCACCACTGAGTTGTTCTCTAGGGTTTGTAATCTCAAAACTCTCAAAACTGTGTGCTCAAGAGCTCAACAAGCAAAATACCAAATATCCAAGATGATATGAGAGGTGCGCCCTAGCCTTTCTTTTATACCTCCATTTTGTTTTCCTATTGAGTTAGTTTAACCCCTAGGTTCAACTCCTAACTCAACCTCCAGCGTTCTATTTCTTCATTGAGTTATTTTTTGCCCTTTTTCCCTTTTTAGTAAGTCAACTTCAAATTATAACATTAGTTTGGTTGACTTTTCCCCATGTTGTGTGAGACTATGGTCTAGTGGGGATGTCTAGACCACCAAGTCTTTCCAGACTTCTTCATCAAGAGGTGGGGGACATTACATTTCCCCACTAGAAACTCTTACCACTGGTTGTTATGGCGTGGAGTGGTGCAACTACCGCTGAAAATAAAGCTATGAACTTCTGCAAGTATTGTGTTGCCCCAACAAAACTCCTAACTTCAATGACATTTGTAGGAACGGGCCATTTCATGATGGCTTCCATCTTTGTTGGATCTATCTTCAGCTCCCCTCCATTTATCACATACCACAAATACACCAAAGTCAACTAAGCAAACTTACATTTCTTGAGATTAGCCAGTAGYTGGTGCTTTTTCAAAGTCTCTAACACCTGCATAAGATGTGAGATGTGCTCCTCTTAGGTAGAGCTATAAACCAATATATCATCCAAATAAACAATAACAAATGAATCTAGAAAAGGGCGTAAAACATCATTCATTAGTCTTATAAATGTAGTTAGTGTGTTGCATAAACAGAATGGTATAACCAACCACTCATAAAAACCTTGCCTTGGCTTGAAGGCAGTCTTCCAGGTATCTTCTTCTTTGAATCGTACTTGGTGATATCATGATTTCAAATCCATCTTAGTGAAGTACTTGGCATGTTGCAACTGGTCCAACAAATCATCGATCCTTGGCAGGGGGTACTGATTCTTCAGTGTAATCTTGTTCAATGCCCTGTTCGATACACATTCTCCAAGTCCCATGCTTCTTGGGCACAATTATGATGGGTGACCCACAAGGTGAGGTGCTTGGTCGAATCACACCCTGCTCCAACAACTGTTGCAACTGCTTCTTCACTTCATTTGCTTCCAAAATGGACTGTCTATACAGCGCAATATTCGACAATGGGGAGTCTGGAAATAACTGTATTTCACGCTCCACTCAAATTCACCTCCTTCTGCACAAGATGTGCAGACAATCTTTTCATCCACATCCAAGCTATTGTCAACTTGATTGCTCGAATCTATGGCTAGAAAGTTCTTTTTCTTTTCGTCCTTCTTGCGGTTCTTCGTGCTCAGCTTTGGATGTAGTTTCCAACATTTTTCCTCGGTGTGGCCATCAATGTTGCAATGATTGCAATGGTTGTTGGGATCTTTACTCTGATGTGTAGTGGCTATTGTCTTCTTATCTTTTCCCCCTTTCCACTTCTTCTTCCCCTCCTTGGAAGCTTCCTAGTGCTCTTTCTGCTTCGAACCACTTGGATGCCCTTTCTTTTGGCCTATGTTTTCTAGGTACTATGCATGTACACATGCCTCATCCATTGTTCTTGGCTTGAAGAGCATCACTTGCTTTCATAGATGACTGTATAAACCCCCAAGATACTTGACGAGGACATCTAGGTTCTGGGGAGAGATACCCAGCATGATGGCCATCTTTTTGAACTCAATGGTGTACTCCTGTACACTCTGCCCCTGCCTCTGCCTTGTTGATGTTTTGGTAGCTGCGGGAGGTATTAGCCTCCACATGTAACCTATGACTTAAAATAGAATATTTTGGAAGCAAGTGAACCATTAAACATATGTGTGGAAACCCTAGAAGACAAGTCGGCCTAGTAGAATAAATAATATTAGAATATTATATTCCAGAAATACAAGTCGGCTCCACAGGAAAAAGATAAACAAAAAATATAATTACCATGAAGTCAGGTCGGCCCAGCCAGAAAAGTCACTGGACAGATTAATATAAATAGAGGACGTTTTAGCTCATTTGTACTCCCAATTAGTGCGTAAGTATTATGGAGGAATAATGGCGCATGGTCATCTCTTTGTCTTGGTCTCTCTCTTGGTGATTTTTTTCGTGATATTCTTGCTAAGTATGGCGCAAGTTTGAGAGAGAAAGTAGTGCAGTTGCAGTTGTTGCAGTTGTGTATGGTACTTGTTTTGTGAATATGGAGACTCTCTCTCTTGTGCGCTACCCTTGGAGAAGGAGCGCTCTACTTGTCTTGAGTTGTTGTTGCAGTTAGCAACAAGGGTTTATCTGTTGGTTCTGGAGTAGGTTTACCAGAAGTATTCTAAATAAATGTTAGTGTGCTCAGGGGTGGCATATGTGAATGCCTATGGTTGGGTGTCAATGATGTGACATTGTCTATGGTTAAACGAGCATACAAAAAACTCAACATGCCTGAAGTAGTGCCACTGGATCCATTGGTCCTCTACATGCCCAATAGGGTAGAATTGTGACTTGATGAGGGTTTTGAAGTCCTCCCACCTAGTTACTGGCGAACACCCTCTAGCCTAAGTGTTTCTGTGTGGCTTTCCCACCAGGTTAAAGCATGGCCCTCTAACTTCAATCTAGCAAATGAAATCTTCTGCCCTTCATCTATATGGTGAACACTAAAACAAACTTCTAGTTGTTGCAACCAATGATTCAGTTTGAATGCATCGATCTCACCTTGGTATGGCTTTATGCCCACTTTCGCTTCCATCTTGAATAGGGACTGTGAAGGGTTAACAACACTCGAACTCGGCTGCTCTTTCTTGGATTCTTTCCGCAACTCCTTTCCTAAGTCTTCCCGATCTCTAGATTTCCCATCTGATCTGATCTCTGAGTTGGAGCCTCGATCATCTTCGAACGGTCTGAGCTTGCTTGCTAGAGTCGCCATGAGGACGCTCATATTACAACTGATGTCGACAACTTGTGCTTCCAACCGCTCAAATCTCTCTTCTGATGGATCTCGAGGTTTATTATGAACAGACTCGTCCGCCATGGCTAGGGTTTATGCGACTTCTTGTAAAGCCGATTTGTAGATCCTGCAACTTTCCATAAATAACCAAAAGAAAAACATGCTCTGATACTAATATGATCTGTAAATTGCCATGGATATTCCACTGGAACAGTTTGTCGCAATAGATCTAATAAAATACCGAAAACCGGTTATTTTTCCTTTAGATCTCCAGAATATTTAGTTATTGATTTTCTCTTTATGCATGAAATTACTGATTTAGTTATTTTTCTTTATTTTTGATTTTCTCCTTACTGATTTAGTTATTTAGTTACTGATTTTCTCCTAGTTATTGATTTAGTTATTTTTCCTTTAGATCTCCAAAATAGAGAACAGTAAAATACAATCACAACATCCACAAATAAACACAAGATATGACCTGGGAAACCCAATACGGGAGAAAACCCAACTAGGAGGTGAGGTTGCTCTGCTCTCTTTTATCCGGTATAGAAATGATGCAAGTACAAAGAAATAGGCACTCTCTATGGAGTTGCCTTTGACCTGTGGCCTGTATGGATGTTACAAAATCTTTCCTCCTCTGTTATGTTCACAGAATACCACTCTCAAATGTTTTTCTCAACTATGGAACAAGATACAATGCAAAAGAATGGAACCCCTTCTCCTCCTAGTGGCTCGGTGTTTAACATAGCCTGATAGCCATCTAGGGGTAGGTTTTTTACTTCCTCAACCCTCAATTGTGATAGGGTTTTGGACCTTCTAGAATCTTCTTGAAATTACATACGTGGCTAGCCCCATATGCATGTGTAACAAGGGCTAACGTCGCATCCTCTCAGACCATTGTGGTCAACACAGTAGGTCAACTTGCGGGAGACATAACTTTTGCATACAAGCTCCGATTGACTCTATTTTTGCACCGTTGGAAAGGTCTCAATGTCTAGAATAGTGTCACGGGTCCTAGCTTAGATAAGAAAGTTTTAACCCCAAAAATTGCCATTTGATGCCTCAAAATGGCCCTGGAGGGTTTCGGACCCCAATTTTCCAAACCAGGACCTATCGCTAAAATGGCCCTGCAAGCTTATTCCTCCAATTTTTCCACTCTTAAAGGATCGAGATAGATGACAAACAATATAATGATCCAATCCGGATCTCAGCAGGGTAATCTATGCAGGTTTTCCATGCAAGTTGGGTTCACTTTTCTATGGGATTAGGATTTGGGTTTGATATAGTCAAGCTAGGTGCCTTGGCAATCTACGTCCATTGTAAACCGTATTCTCTCCTAATTTATAAAGGAGAGATAGGGCAGACCACTCAAATATCTCTTAGAGATTTTGGCAAGTGAGTTGCTATTTAATTTTATGTTTTGGAGTGAATAGACAAAGTGTGATTGGTCGCTACAATTCTTAGCTTGTTGTTCAATGTTTCAGTTATCCATGTGTTTGTAGATCTAGCATTCTTACTTGAGGTTTTGATAGTTTTGACAGTTTTAAGCTACCTAGGGTTTGTCGGAGTGCAGGTCTGCTTACCATGAATTTAAAATTTTAACGCAATCTAGTCAGAATATCACTTAAAGATCAACTCAAAATCACCTTTGGCTTCATATTGGGGTACATTCACATATTGAGTAATTTTACATGAATTTCTCTATTACTTCCTGAAGGGTAGTCCTCAACATCTTTGAAGGCACTTGCGAAGCACATCAACATATCTCTAGATGATTGGACACTATTTAGTGATCTGAACAGACACCTTGATGGTAGTAAAGAGATTCTGGAGATATCGAAGCAAAATAGAGTATGCCTTAACCCTCGGAAATGCCAAGTTCTGGTACATTTGGACCAGTGTTGAAAAAGTCGGCATCGGCAAAAAGTCGACGAGGGTCCAAAAAAAATCGTTTCGGCAAACGCCGGCAAAAAATCAGAAAACCACAACAAACATTAAAAAATACAAAATATATTCATTTTTTTCAAAATTTTAAACATATAAAGCAACAACAACATCAGATAAACACATTGGCACATAAATATGGAGAAATCACTGACATATATGTAGTCACTAGTGGATGCCAAATACAAAATTATACATCAAAGTCGATATTGAATGCTGAAGAGGCTCTCCAATACAAAATGACATCACATATATAATTATAAAATGTATCTCATGATTCATCATCATGATGGAGTCTGTAGATGTCTGATATACAATGACAAATAAAACAAAACTAGCAGCTAGCTATCTAATATCAATGTCGGCCTCCGCCTCTCCCCCTTTTACGAGAAAAGACAAGGGGTTGTTCGTCAAGCCTGCCCCTGACAGTAGAAGCCCATGTATCTGATAGTGGATGACCAATGGTGTCTGCAGGAGTAGGTGTATCAATAAGTGTAGAAGGTTGTGTTGATGTTTGCACATCACCCTCCATGATGTCTTCAGGCCACTCCTATGAATGGAGGGATTTAGATACATACCTATGAATGGAAGGGATTTAGATACATACCTATGAATGGAAGATTCAACATCGGTTGGCAAATGACATTGAACCCTTGCTCCACTTAGAAATCCTTGATGGTGATG
>SNQJ01S0012512.1:183451-194764 GCA_010110895.2 Picea sitchensis
CCTCTAGTGCTCAGCCACTAGGGACACGTCCACCTGTGCTCAGCCACAGGGACGTCACACTCAACTGGGTCCACGAGAGTACCATCTGGAGCACCATCTCAAGCCGACTCAACTAAGTCCATAGGAGTACAAGGCAAGAGACCATCTCAAGCCGACTCAACTCATTCCAGAGGAGTACAAGGCAGGAGACCATCTCAAGTCATCTCGACTCAGTCCAGGGAGTAGACAAGAGACCACACGTCATAACAACTCAGTCCAGACTCTAACGCACACCCATCACATGGGCACACATCGTCTCAACTCAGTCCAGACGAGAATGACACACCCATCACATAGGCCCTCTCACAGATCGACTCAACTCAGTCCAGAGGAGAACGACCTAGAGAATGTCACACGACGTTGCAATCATCAACACATATTCTGCAAGAATCCATCAATCCTGGAATACCATGCTCTCGGTGCCTACTTGAGTCCATACAAGAATTTATTAAGCCTTGCACACATGGGACTCCTTCCTACTTACCTCAAATCCCTAAGGCTTCTCTATACACACTTCTTCCTCAATCGTCCCATTAAGGTTGTCTTTACATCCATATGATGTATCCTCCATCCCATAAATGAAACCAAGGACATAATTTCTCTAATGGAAGTGTACCTGGTCACTGAAGCAAAATTCTCCTTGGAGTCCACTCCCCCTCTCTAGCAAAACCCTCTCACCACAAACCTCACTTTGAACTTCTCAATGCTGCCATCTGCAACATGTTTGATCTTATAGAACCACCTGGAGCTCACAACCGACTTCCCCTCCACTCTTGGCATTATTGTTGATGATTGCAACTTCATGAGACATTCTCCATATCGTACTCCCCTGGACTGAGTTGAGATGATTTGTGAGAACGCCCATGTGATGGGTGAGTCATACTCCTCTGGACTGAGTTGAGATGACGTGTGTGGCCTCTTGTCGTGCTCCTCTGGACTGAGTTGAGATGACTTGAGATGGTCTCCTATCGGACTCCTATGAACTTAGTTGAGTCGACTTGAGATGGCTCTCTAGATCGTACTCCTATGGATTTAATTAAGTTAATCTGTTGAGAGTGACATCCCTTGTGGTTGAGCACATGTGGACTTGTCCCTAGTGGAAGAGCACTAGAGGATGTGTGTGAGACCCCTTGCTATATTGTCAAAGAGTAAGACTATTGTGTAACCCTAATTTGTATTGTGAAGGGTACAAGTCGACCCCACTGTGTAAAGATAATTAATATTGTGCAAAAGATAATTATATTATTAAGTTGTACAAGTAGACCCTATTGTGCCAATAGACACATCTATTGTTGAGTTAGGTCATGTATTTATTAGAGAGTTAGATCCCCATTGTGGATCACTCACTCATTCATTATCTCATTCTCTCAATGCCTACTTCTATGGCTGAAGTGCGCACTTATCTTATGCGCAAGTTTTCTTGGTCATGGAAGCACCCTCGTTTGTGCTCTAGGGTTTGTGGTGAGAAGGATCTTCTCTTGGCAATATAGTAAAGGGTTGTTGGGTTTTCCCTTGGTTGAGAAGGGTTTTCCTAGGATAACTTTTTGTGTCTTGTGCAGGGTTATTCTTCTTGTGATCTTGGTTACTGCAGTTGTTGTGTTGCTGCATTGTTTATGGTTCAAGTTCATTCTAAATTGAAAAGAAACTACATGTGCTTGAGCTAAGCATTTAAAATTCAACAGTTATGTCTCAAACATCATTCTTCATGATGGACATGGACTCCTCCACCATGGAATCCTGCCATACTTGATGGTCTACTGCCTCCTAAAAACTGGAAGGCTAGGAATCTAGATTGTTGCTCATCAATGCCATAAAGTTTGGAAATTTCTTCGAAGGTCTACTCTCTCTGAATGTGCTCCTAGGAGTCTCAACATGCTTCTAAGCATCCCTCAATGTTTGACTGAACTGTCGAGGTCTCCTAACAGAAGTGGAAGAGGCTCCTATCTCCCCCTATTCACCCCAAGGTTGTTGTACTGCCTGAAAATCACTGGTGACCCCGGCTCAACCATTCAGAGCATCCTACTCATCATATATCAGTGGAATAGGCTCATGGGATTTCCTGAATGCAAAGTCTTCCTCAGACTTTACATCCTGACTCACTATTGTCTTCCTCTACTCTGGAATAACGACCCCGTGAACCTTTGAAGTCTCACTATAACCCACAAATAAACCCTTCCTACTAGAGGGCTCCAACTTGGTCCTCTTCTCTACTGATACATGGATTTAAACAGGATAACCAAAGATGCGAAAATGAATAACCTCTAGCTTCACACCCGTGAATGCCTCCTTTGGTGTCTTTCCCTCCAAGATGTTGTGAGGACACTGGTTCTAGATGTAGATTGTTGTGGTGCATGCCTCTTACCTAAAGAAACATCGACAAGTTATGTATCATGGCCTTAGCAACCCCTATGATGGATCAATTCTTCCGAACTACAACCCCATTCTGTTGTGGGTCGTATGGAACTGTCAGCTCCCTCTTGATTCCTACCTCCTTGCAAAAAAATTCAGCCATCAACAGCTGCAAACTTCCAGATTTCAGCTCTCTTTTTGGACTCACATACAACCCCTCAGATTAAGGGGGGGAATGTTGGAAACCTAATCCGTCTAGAGTTACAGTGTTTTGTACTACTCACTTGTGAGGGAATATGAGAAGTCACTAGTGATAGGAAATGTCATAGGGAGTCCAAGCGACCTCTTGGAATACAAATCCAAAGGTCATAACTCATGTACTTATACATGTATCATATCAATGAAAAAATGTATCTCACGCTTATCTATTTTTGTGTTCCAACAGTGGCCAATTGCTCTAGACAGGCACACCCATGGATTCTCTTTTTAGGCTTCCAAATGCTTCAAATGGTGCATTGCATGTCAAGTTTCTTTCCATGGATATAACAATGATATGCACTCCAACAGAGAAATTTTGGTTTCCTGACCTCCAAATTGACTGAGGGGAAAACCCAATTGGGGCACACTCAGTTCCTAAACTTGAAACTGGGCAAGAGTTAGAGCCACATGGACCACAAAAATTTCCCACAGATAGCCCCAGGCTTGTGTTCTCAATGATCATTGTGGGAGGCCAGACTATCTCATCTTCTGATACTTTCAACTTTCGCTTCCGATGAACGGTGGGAGTAATCACTAGAGTGTTAACATCACCCATGGCAACAAACACGAGCAATGAGAGCAAAGGACCTGATAAAAACGTGTAACTAGAAGTACACGTCAAATTTAGCGTTACAACACCACCAAGCTTTGCATAAAGAAAAGGTGCCAACTATCTCACTCTATATATGCCACTGATGGGTTCACCACGCAGGCGTCTTCAAAATCCCTTCTACTACTACACATCTTTGAAATCTATTGTAATATATAAAAGAAAAATAGAACGTAGTTGGATGAATGGATAAGTGTTGGGATTGGTATTGTTATTGGTATGGATTGCAGTTGCGATTAATTATCATCACCACCGTCCTTTTCATCGGAGGTTGTGGAAATTGGAGTGTAGTGTGCAATGATCTGCACTCATTGTCCATCGAGAGGTATGTGTGATCAATCCACCTGGATGCGTACCTATCAAGTGTTTTACATATAAAATGGCTTCCTCAACAAGTGAGCTCCAGTTTCAATACACGCAGCCCCCTTTAAGGTTCTACTACCATGTGAGCTCCAACACTCACCTATGAAACTCACATTCAACGGTATTCTCTTGCAAACCCTAGCCATCGACTATTGTTTGCAAGAGGAACGACCAAAACGCTCAGCCAATGATTAATTAAATGCTCGAAAAGTGCAAAATAACACCCAACGATCGGATTAAATTAGGTTTAGGGTTTCGATGAAGCTCCAAGGAGATCGCCAAATTTTAGGTGTTGCAAGCCTTTTGGCGGAGCCTTCTAACAACATAACACTGTTGTGGATGCCCCCTGCAAGAAATAGCAAAATAGCAGGACGCCTTAATGATCTGGGCGTTGCACCACCACAATCAAATATTCCTAAAAATGAAAGAAACGGGCCTTGCTCCAAACGTAGATTCCATGCATGACAGCCTCTCCAAGGAGGAGCAAGGCCCCAAACGTAGATTCCATGCATGACAGCCTCTCCAAGGACGAGCAGGTGCAGGTGATCATGGAGTTATCAAAAATACCAACCTCGCTCTATACCATTGTCAGGCAAAGGATTGCATAACTCCACACATTAAAGAGATTTCATTAATGTGAGCCATAAATAAATACATAGAACTTAGAAGAGATGACTTGGTTTCATCTTCCAAGACCTCTGATAACTCTTGATATTCACCTATGACTCTTCATATTCCTAATTTAATATTTACAACACTATTTACAAAATACCATAATCCCAAGGATTAGGTATCCAACAGTAATATGATGCATTTTTCACTCATCAGCTGAAGTCAATCTCAGAACAGTTTCAAGGAATTAGTTTCAAGCACATATACCGTGAATTAAACACCGATGCTGATACACAATCCAAGGATGCATTGCTCATTGATGAGGACAAGATAAAAATGGAAGAATTTTTTGATGGACAACTGCTCCATAGGAGCGAAAAACAGTTCTGGGTCAGGTAATAGTCACCTTAAAGTTTGTTTTGGCATGTTTCTGTTGTCCCTTAAAGGACAAGTGTCACTGCTGTTCTTCTTTTTAGATATGCTTATGTTCTTACTCTGCAACATTTTGGGTTGGGCCAAATACTGTTCAGTCTGTTCGTTTTAATGTCATTAGAGTCTAGGCCCAGCCTACTTTTCAGCTCTGATTATGAGCCAGTTTTGCCTCTTTTTTGGTTAGCGCAATGCACCTAAGGATTGTACTTATATTTCCTTTGAAATTAAAGTACATTTTTTTTCATGGAAAAAAATGATGCATTTTCAGGAAAAAGAATAAAATAGCATAAGAGCAAAGGAAAAGCAAATTAGAAAGTTGTGTTCATACATGATTCTATGCTGCTTCAGTAGTATCAGTGCATTCGAGGTTAGATGATAAGACATCTGACAATGGTCGATGCAAACACATTGAGGCCCTACAACATGTGTTGAATGCAGTTCTTATTTCTGTCTTCCATGTGAATAATTTATTTTTATCATCGCAAGCATTCTATCTGTACCCCGGGGTTAGTGACTTATTTTCCGGTTTCTACAAGAATTGCTGAGAACATTCAAGTTGATTCAGTAGTTTCCTAATGAAATTCGATGCTTCACATCGTTCCAAAAAATTACATGCACACTTCTATGAGCATAGGATTCGGATCCGTGTATTTGTATTATAACAACTTGTTATCCAAGAAAGACGCTACAAAAGAGATGATTAGGAATCCTTTGCTAGCAAATATAACTTCAATCATCAATGTCACCAAATAAGGAAACGTCAATTTTCACAACAATTTCTATTCATGGCCACTTTACATCCTACTAGCATATGCAATAGAGTTATTAAAAAACAAAAAACAAACTCAATTCAAATGTCCACAAACATCAAATCAATGGGAAAGATAAAGATGCATACTTATGAGATGCCACAAAAAGCTCTTCATTTTTTGCACCTCTAAGATTCTCTGTCCCCAGCTTTACTAGAAAAGATCTCCAGTGTAACCGTTCTTCTGCTGGGACACCATGAAATCTGCAACCTTCTATTAGTCAGTGTCAAGCGCATTAAACATCTTCTATGAATGACCTTAGACAAAGAATCATGAGAATGAAACAAGCAAAAATCTCCCGAGCAAGAGGTAGACCAAACATTCAGGAAATCCTTTCCTACAAAAAAAACTCCATGGTTGGTTGAAGAACTGCACTGAGAGAGGTTCCAGATTCATAGCTCAGCCTCAGGTTTTTCTCTTACAAGAAGTAAAAATTATTCTTTGGAAAAAGCAATCTTGCAACCTGATTTCCTACAACTAATGGGTTTGAAATCTGACTGAAAAGAGATGCATTTCAAAAGCATCTAAAATATGCTTGTTTAATTTTTCTAATTGAATAAAAACCACATTGACCTGTGATTGCTGACTATGGGAAAAGAGAAGAAAACAGGTTTGCCATTGTGACTTTGCAATGACCTAGTTCTATAATGCATTTAAACAAGACAATGGAAGTACAGAATACTAGATATTAATATGTTTGACCAAAGCCACTATTCATCCTTCAGAAAGCTGACTATCTTGAACCTTTAACTTCAGATAAAGTCCCAACACCAACATCAATTATAATTACATTGACCAGTATTGCCAGTGCCTATGATTCTTCACCTGCCTTGCATTGTATGTCGCATTGTGTCAACACCCAATGCCCTATCAAATGGTGATAATATAAAATAAAATAAGATAATTTTATTAATGTCCAACAACTGACCACAGAAGTACGTCAATGGGACTAAAAGTGTACATCCAGAAAGGTACAAAAAGTGGGAGTGCAAAAGTAACTCCTAGATCAATGAAAGCAGAAAAAGAGAAAGAACTAAGTGTCTAGCTAAAAGAAGATATAAAATAAGGTGTAAGTACAAGAAAGATGCTAGAAACTGAGGAGTCTCGATGCTTAACAAAAGAGAGAATGTCAATACCTGCTGGAGCTGGAGCTCACTGCCCAGGACAAGTGAGGGGGCTGTGAAACAGTCTCTCCGATAGAGTCATCAATAACTATGAAAGGGCTAATACACTAGGAGATGATACCCTCTCCTAATCCTAGGGGGGTCGTAGGAGTGAGGAAGCCCTGGTCTCCTAACATCCAAGGCCATGGAGAAGAAACTCCAGATGGAATCCTGACTACTTGAACGAAAATGAGTAGTGTTAGATGGTGGGGAGGCAACTCTAGGGTTGCCTAGCACTGATCTATCTGTTGATCTGGTGGACTACACCATGTGTCCTGGCACAACAGCTAATCATAGGTTTTGAGCTCGATATATTGAAAATGGTGTAAGCTTCACTCTCAACCATGGTCGACCATATATTGTAACCATTATTATATTTCTAGGATTGGGTAAGGTCAACCTTGTAAGCATAGGCTCATAACCCCTCTCAGGGAAAGCACCCTATCTTTTGAGTTGTGTGTATATACCCAACTCTCATTTGTAATTAAGGTGATTCTTATTCGTCTTTTATCAAAGTTGATTTACCTAGAAGCACCCTCAAGTGTTGTGCTCTCTTTTGTTCATGGGTTTCTCTCTTTCTAGTGCACGTGTACTTGGGTTATTTCTCTAGGATTGCATCCCTCTTGGTTGATTTCTCTTTAGTTGGGTTGCATTGGTGCTGGTTTATTTTCTCTTTATTGAAAAAAATAGGGCATGAGTTTGTTTTGTTTGATTCTCTCTATCTCTTCTGAATCTCAACATAGTATCAAAGTGGGTGTGAATCTCAACATGGTAAAAAGCACGTGTGAACCTCACTTACTCCATTTAGCAATTGATCCAATGACTTTAGGCTAGTGGCATCCCCTAACCGCTGCGGAAATAGGGTTTTTGGATCATCTCTTTTTTGGGTTTCTTGAGGATTTTCCAAGGGTTTAAACCCTCCTTCAAAGACTCACTTCAGCAGCAGATCCAAAGATTTTCGGTTAGTGGCATCGCTTAACGCATCTTTGCAACTACAGAATTAAGGTTATCAGATTGTCTCCTTTTCTAGGGTATCCTAGGGTTTTTCCCAAGGTTTAAAGTTAAATCCTCCTTCAAGGCTAGCACATTTTTTCTAGGGTTTCCTAGGATTTAAACCCTCCTTCATGGCTAGTGCATTTTTCTAGGGTTTCCCTACATTTAAATCCTCCTTCAAGGCTAGCACTCATTTCCTTTGTTCTGCAAAAACTAGTACCTCTCTTTCTCTTTGGGCCTATCAAGGTCACCTTCTGAAGACTTTATGGAGGCTTATTCTTTGCATTGTTATTGAACCTAATGGACTCATCTTACATTACAAATTTGGTTGAGCACTCTGCATGGGGCCCTTCCTATATGATAATCAACAACAACAAACTGGAGAGAAAGTGATCATTGGTGATATTAATGAAGTTCCTACTGATGGTCTGCCAAGATCTTTTCCACTTCTTACTAATGATTCACCTACATATGACTCAAAGCATGTTTCAATGGATCAAACTCTTTCACATTATGATGTTGGTTCATTGCAGATGCACTACATTCGACAACTCCAATCTCGAGGATAGCTTGTGCTAATCTTTGTACCTTCAATGGACCAACATGTTTCACATTATGATGTTTGTCCATTCTGAATGCACTACAGTTGGCAACTCCATTCTCAAGGATAGCTTGTGCCAATCTTTGTACCTTCAACAAACTAGCATGAGTGGATCTTCCTCTTTTAGATTATGATGTTGATCCGAGGAGATACATTTGGTAACTCCATTCATAGGGATAGCTTGTGCCAATCTCTGTACTTTCAACAAACCAGCTTGTTGACATGTTCACAAAACCTTTGCCTATGGACACCTTCACCAACTTGTTGAATCGTATTAGTGTGGGAGATATGGAGTTCAGGGGGGATTATATGTAAAGTCTTCTCTATGTGGCCCTTGTTCAGCATTAAGGGGGGATGTGAATCTTTTGATGTAATGCCTTCTCTTCAAGGCCAAGTCTTCAAATTAAGGGGGGTTGTTGAAAATAAGGGTGTAATCTTCATTTTTAGCCACAATCAACCTTACATTGAGTTGGTTATTTATACACTCACCCTCATTTGTATTTTGGCCATAGCCAACCTTATATAGAGTTGGATATCTATACACCCACCCTCATTCTTATTTCGGCCACAATCGACCTCATATAGAATTGGGTATCTATACACCTACCCTCATGTGTATTTCAACCACAACCAACCTTATATAGAGTTATGTATCTATACACCCACTCTCATTTGTATTTTGACCACAACCAACCTTATATTGAGGTGGGTATCTATACACACTCTCATTTGTATTCATCATTTTTCTTTGTGGCCCCCTATTTAACTTAAGGGGGGTGTTGAAAATGGTGTAAGCTTCACTTTCAACGACATCTAACTTTACAATCATTATTATATTTCTAGGGTTGGCTAAGGCCAACCTTCTACACATAGGCTCATAACCCCTCCCCTAGAGAAAGCAACCTACCTCTTAAATTGTGTATACATACACAACTCTCACTTGTAATTTATCATCAAGTGAATCTTATTCATCTTTTATCAAAGTGATTTGCCCACACTCAAGTGATACACTCTATTTTGTTCATGGGTTTTTTTCTCTTTCTAGTGCACTTGTACTTGGGTTATTTCTCTCTCTAGGGTTACATCAGTGTTTGTTGATTTCTCTTCAAGAGTTAGGCTACACTAGTGTTGATTTATTTTCTCTTAACTACAAAATTAGGTAATGTGTTGGTTCCATTCAATTCTCTATATTTCTTGTGAATCTCAACATGGTATCAAAGCAGTGAAGAACCTCACCCAATTTAGTAGTTGATCCAAAGATTTTTGGCTTGTGGCATCACCTAATGGAAGTAGAACAAGGGTTTTTGGATCATCTCTCTTTAGGGTTCCATTGGGGTTTTCCTAGGATTTAAACCCTCCTTCAATGGCTCACTTTAGCATATTGCAAGATTTTTTACTAGTGGCATAGCTCAAGGCTTCTTTGTGATTATGAAACTAGATTTTTTGGATCATCTATTTTCTAGGTTGACCTAGGGCATAAAACTTCCTTCAAGGTTGGCACATCCTTTTTAGGGTTTCAAGGCTAGCACACTTTTCTAGTATTTCCTGAGGTTTTAACCCTCCTTCAAGGTCAGCAATCAATCTATCTCCATGGTCCCCCTCAGGCAAAGGGGCCAAAATGATCAAATCATCAACAAAAAGAAGCAAGGCTATCAACACGTGATGTAGAAAGCAACCATCACCATCTTAAATATGCTCCCGGAGAAAAGATTGCATCACATCAACGTAAATCCCAAAGAGGGTCAATGAGAGGGGACATCCATGCTTAACACCAATGGTGCTTCGAATGAAATCAAAAAGGTCATGGGATGTACAAAATAACTAAGGACTAACTCATAGAGTCTCATGATGGTAACCAAGAGTGTCGTCAAAACGCATATTATAACTACATAAAGAAGAAACATCAAATACAAATCTTGTAATCTTATGGAATTGCACAAAGCATTTAACAAGTTATGTCAGTGCAATAGTTCATAGTGTGAACAAAACACTATCCCAACCCCGAACTAACCAATGTGACATAGTAGACAAGATTGCATTAACGAATTCAATCAAACCACTTGATTAGTGTGCTACTCACAGTGAATTATTTAGTGGGTTCTAAAGTAAATCTTGGCTAGACATGCTTAAAGAAACAAAAACTTACAATAGCATAAATTTTACACCACTTCAAGGCATAGAGGAAAAAGCAACAAGTGTCAACAAGGAATGGGGTTTTATCTTTTGTTTAAGTTACTACACTAGATTTATAATATATCTATATTATTAGTTTGTTTACAATCAGTGTGTGTGGGGAGACCAATAAGTTACAATCGTCTTGGGAATTAGTATGACAACTTTTTCAAGAAAGAAATCTTCAAGCTAGCAAGGAAAAATGAGAAAATCATAGCAAAGAGCATCTTAATAAGATGAGAAAAAATAATTTTACTAATGTCCAACGAATGACCATAAATAGGTCGTGCTAGGTACATCAAAATCAATATACAGAGGGAATGTGAATGCAGCTCCTATAAAAGCATATCCAACCTCTAAGGGTCAAATACCTAGAATCTAAAGTCTATCATCTAAAAATAAAAAGAAACAAAGTAGGAGTCTCAAAGAAGAAAGGATCCCTATCAACAATTCAAGAGGCTATAGAAATGTATCAACTGAAGGTGCATGGAGAATGTGCTCAAGGTCTCAAGGTGCCATTACCTACTAATGAGATGGACGATAAACTGCTAACCTCCAAATCTATACTCACAATTGGTGAATCTCCTACTGTCTAAGACCAAAGCAAAGAAACTCCTAATGGAGGATTTTCTTGATGAATTGGAAGATCTGGAAGAATTGGAATATCTAGAAGTATTGGAAGATTTGGGTGCTACCTGCTGCTTAGAATAGGTCAATCTTTGTTGGATCTAGATGAGAAGGAAGAAGGGTGTTTGATGTAATCAAAAGAACCATCCCAACCGGGACCCAACACTGTCGCAAGGATCTCATGGTTGAAGGTCAAGAGTCTCCATTAGATTTCATATATCTAGCAACTAACATGGAACTACTCTCTACCTGCCTATGAAACATGATTCGTTGAAAACCCCCCTC
>SNQJ01S0012512.1:197296-215181 GCA_010110895.2 Picea sitchensis
TTGAGTTGGCATTAGCCAACTTGGATCTCAATGATCCAGTGCTAGAGCCAGTCACTTTTGATGATGGTGATCCTCTTGAGGGGTCATCCTCCACAACAGCAGATGCACAGATTCCATTGGATATAGAGGAGGAGGAGGAGGAAGAGGAGGATGGAGAGGAGAGCAGTGATGAGGACACTGATATTGATGATGATTATTTCATGGAGGACAAGTACTACTGAGTCTTGACAGTTCTTCCATCTACCGTCTACGGTGTCGGTTCTAGTATCTACCCTATGTCTATTTTGTATTTGCCATTAGCATTCTCACCTATAGTGTTAGTGACTCTGACTTGGTATTACTATCTAGATTATAGTGTTAGTGACTCTGACTTGGTATTACTATCTAGATTCTTCTATCTAGTACACATTTTGATTTTGATGACTTAATGAGAATGTTGCAGGCGCAACTAATGGTTCTAATTTCTTGTGTGTTCAAACTTCAATCTTTATTATAATGTTTGTCATTTTATTATCATTGATGTTACAATGTTGAATCAGGATTCAGAATGTATACACTATACACTATAAATTATAATTTATAATGAATCATGATTTAATCATTTATTTATCATTTATGTTACATCATACATGTTTAAAGTTTCGTATTGTGTAAATCTTCTAGTTTCTAACAAAATATGAATCTTTATGGCTAAATTTCATTTTTGTATGTGTAATTTTCAAAAAAAAAACATATATAATTTTTTTAGATATATATATATATATAAACGTGTCCTCCGTGTCCTATTGTCAAGGTCAAAATTTCACGTGTCAGACACTCGTATTTCCTTGTCCTCCGTGTCCCGTGTCATCGTGTCAGGTGACTTAGCTACCTGCCTCTTAGTGCTTATATTTATGAGCACCAAGAAGAAGGAGGTGGTCCGAGTAGCTGCAAGAGTGGGGTGGTCTAAGCACAAATGATTAAATCTGGAAGACTCCCCCATGTACAAGGCCAAACACTGTTGGTACAGATACCTAAAGAAGATGGAGAGGGAGTTTTGGGACTCCCTAAAAAGGCAATGGTATAGACCTTAGATCTCATAATACATAGGGCATTAAAAAATGAAATGCTCCCTTGTCTCAGTCTCCTATAGGTGGTAGAGTTGACAAACCCTATCCGTTGGTGGAATAGGGTGATCGACTTCTACCCGAAGCTAAGGAGAACCAACCCGAAAATAGTCAAGTGAGATCCTGAGGGCGTACATCCAGTGGCAAAGTGTGTAGGCAACAATGAGGCAGTCTCTCATCTCCATGAAATGCTCTGCATAGAAGGTTATCTTGGGCTAGATCCCATGAGATAGATCTACCCAAATGACTTAAATGTATTGTCTGTAAATGTCCTCCCTAATGATCTTGTTCAACTCTTGCTTGTCCTGCAAGAGATGGCCAATGGCATCTAAGGAGTACCAGAACAGGGGGAGAATGTCTATCAAGATGGCCACTAATTGTAAAGTCACATAGCCTCAGCAAACCAACAATGGACTCGCCATCGAGAACTAGTCGAGGCAATGGCAATGATCTCCAAGGAGAAGTATGCAAGATAAGGATACCAATCTCTATCAATAGCCAAATTAGTGAAGTTCCATACTCGATGAAGTAATGAAACTAGTCCTAAAATGGCCTCGACCAAGAAAGGGTGAGATATAACTTGACCTAGATAATGTGGTGGGGAACAATCCTCTTGCATTAGATGATGTGATAGAACAAGAGAACATGAACCCTCTTCGTTATGTCCCAATCCTCCTCTAACAAACTCGGTCCCCAAATCTCAAAGCCATATAAAACCATCAGCTTGATAATGACGTCCAAAAGTTCCATCTTGAAAGAAATGTCCTAAAAGTAGTGTTGAAAACATTGACACTCCAAAAGGGCTAGGGAACCATAGCCCTTGTTGATTTGAGGTTGAAGAGTTGATCTCAAACTAAACTAGGGCTCTGAAAATTGAACACCCAGGTAATAAGTAGTGGTGATCTCAATCTCCTCTCCTTGAAAGTAGAAATCAAAATCTGACAAGATATTTGTCAAACCATTGAAATCGGAACCTTGGCTTTACCTAGGTTGACTGTCAACTATTGAAGATCACAAAATGACTGTTAACTATCGAAGATCACAAAACCTAGATAAGGTGTCTRGCTGTCTCCAACAGTGTTTTAAAAATTGGTCGAATCRGAACCAAAACCAGCTGGTTAGGTTTGCTAGACCTCCAACAACACCAAATCGAGCCTCAAGCCAATTCAAGGACCGATTCTATACTGAACCAGTTCGTTCAATACAAAATCGGCTTGGCTATTTCCGTACCAAACTAGTCTGGGACAGGTTACACCTGTTTGTGGACAAGTTGCCTATAAAATCTGTATTTTGACCTTTTTTACTCATTTTGAAAAGAAAAAGTAGCGGATTGAGAGCAAAGGAGAAATTCAACACCTTCCATCACGCTAAGAAGGGGAAATCGAGTGTTGCCATCACCATTACTTCTGGGACATGCCGCAACAAGTCGTGGACAGGGTGCCTATAAAATATGTTCTTTTACTTTTTTTACTCATTTTGAAAAGCAAAAGTAGGGGATTGAGAGCAAAGGAGAAATTCAATGCCTTCCATCAAGCTGAGAAGGGGAAATCGAGTGTTGCCATCGCCATTGGCATATCTATTGTGGAGTAGGGGTTGATTCACTAAAATTGTGGGGAGTCGGTGGAAATTGCACAAAATAGACTTAGAATTAACTAAAAAAATGAGAGCTTTGTGCTCAACCCACCCTACAGTGGCGCAAGGAGGGCACGAGGGGATTGTCGCCCCCTTGACCCCTGTAGCGGCCCATAGACGTTAAAAACCCCTAGAATATCATCTTGAATCAATAACAATCAAATGCAACGGATTAAATCATAATTTTTTATGGTTTGAGCATGTAGCTTCAAATCAATGAAGAGCCAAGAAGATAATTCAAAAATGTTGTGAACTAACATAAAATTCTTGTACATGAGTTATGGAGTCCATCTTACGAGATAAATACTCTTAAGCAAAGAGTCCAATTTGAGAAAAAGTCTCTAATGGTTTGGAATCTTGGATTTACATCGATGTACATTAATATATACTTTTTCACTAAAATTTTCATATTTTATGTATTTTTTCGTAAACCAGTTCATAAACTACAAACCAGTTTGATTCCAATCCGAGTGCTAACGGACCCTTGGCTAGTTTCGATTCTGATTCCAACTTTTAAAACATTGGTCTTTGAATCAGCACTGGAACCCAATTTATAGATCAAGTGGATAATATGGTGGGACCATCCAAGTTGTAACCCTAGGCTAAGTCACATGGTTCGGGTTCGAGTTCAGGTTCGACAACGATTAGGTTCGATTCGGGTTCGAATTTTCCAATAAGGTTCGAATGAGGTTCGGCTATATATATTGAACCCTAATGAAACCTCATCCCAAACCTCAATAAAATTCTCCTTCAAATTCATCCTAAGGTTCGAATTCGAGCACACATTCGAGTTCGTTTAGGTTCAACAAACCTTGAGGTTCGCCGAATTTCGAACCTCAAAATTTAGGTTCGACGAACCCTGTGACTTAGACCCTAAGTGAACCACATTGTTAAATAGATCAACAATATATTGGACCAGTGGATGAATGCCTTGTTTGGAGAACTCTGCCTGAGAGCCATCCTCATATGTTGCTCTTAATGGTTCATGTCCCATATCACCTACCGAATATCTAAGTCCCAGAACATGTGACAAGAAGATGGGATGGGGAGGTGATGAGGAGACGGGATTGCCCGAGAACGTCATATAGGGTGGTTGTATGGGTAAACATGGACTAGGGGTCAAGGTCGAGAGAGAGACTGAAGTGATGGGGGAAGAAGGTGAACCAAAGGATTTTGGAAGAATGGAGAAGGGTTGTACGCAATTCCCGTCCCTTTTGACAAAGAAAGAGATGTTTCTTGCGTCAAACGAGATAACGGTTGGATTTTCAGAGTTCAAGGTAAAAGGCAAGGTCATGTAAGAGGGAGTGGCAAAGCTATTTATAGTATGAATTGCATTCTTCATCATGCCATTGATCCATTGCACTAGATCCATACTTCAGAGAGTGGGAGGGGATCTAGTAATGTGGGGGGAGTGGTTAAGTGTTACTTCCCAAATAGCCAAAGAATGTTGAAATTAGTGCAGCTGCAAGAGCCATTCTCCTGGAGAATGGCATAAGACCCTAGTTGTGGACTAGGGCCCCCAGCACACTCCTGGGTTTCTTGGTATGAGACCAAGCAGTGAGAGCCATGACAAAAGACCCTTGTGAGGGCCCCCAATATATGACTAGGGTTCTTGGTCTTGGACCAAGTAGTAAGTCCCTAGATGTGTTCTAGGGCACCTGGATGTGTTCGAGGGAATCCTTGCCCGATGCTTGGATTGGTCCTTGGAAGTGTTCCTTTGTGGTCGATATAAGTCCTTAGGTGTGTTCTAGGGCCCCTGGATGTGTTCCAAGGAACCCTTGCTTAATGCATGGGTTGATCCTTGGTCGTGTACCTTGGTGGATAAGACCCTAGATGTGTTCTAGGGCCCCCAAGATGTGTTCTGGGGTAACCTGGTCTTTGACCAGGTAGATCTTGGTGAAATACCAAGATGTGTTGATGTGTGATCCTCTTCCTCTCTCCCAGGATGGTCCATGAGACCTAGGAGTGCCTATGAAGATGGAGATGACCACATTGTTGATGTACCCTCTTATGCAGTGATGATAAAGTTTATAGGTCATTATGAGACTCATGTGGACATGTTTTGCCATTATG
Organism: Picea sitchensis; assembly: GCA_010110895.2. Taxonomy (NCBI): domain Eukaryota; kingdom Viridiplantae; phylum Streptophyta; class Pinopsida; order Pinales; family Pinaceae; genus Picea; species Picea sitchensis. The sequence continues at coordinate 202,108 of SNQJ01S0012512.1, forward strand.
GACCCCCCCTTGACTTTGTCTTAACTAGTACCCCCTTGTTTTGTTTTCCCTCTTGGTTTATGTGATTGGGGTTTTATTTTATATGATTGGGGTTTTATATGTGATTAGGGTTTTTATAATTAATATTAATATTAATTGACATTTTAATTAATATTTATATTAATTAAATGTCAATATTTAATTATTATTATATCTACCCTAACCCCTCTCCCTAACTATAAATAGAACCCTACCCTCTAGCATTTTATGATAACTCACTTTCACTCCTCTCTCTCATTGTTGCAACTACCTCAGTGATTTGCTCTTGTGTTGATGCGACCTCTCCTTCTGGTGTATCAGTTTCAGATCTGAGTTTGTCTCGATGTTGACTAGGAGCTCCTTCTTAATTGTTTGTTGGTGCATGAGATGTTGAAGTGCCTCCCTTGAGCAGCCGGATCTGTCCATCTATGCAAAGTTAGCTTCCCTTTAGCCACCGGACCTGTCCACAAGACCGAAGTGCCTCCTTTAGAGGTGTCGGATCTACCTTTTAGGTATCGCGGCCTCTTCTCTGGGCTGACGTCTTGCTATGTGAAGGTCGCGGCCTCTCCTTCTGGCTGTCGCGTGTTGAGTTGAGTTCCATGTGAGGGTTCTTCTACTTGTTGTCTAGATTTTCCTGTGTGGAGGGTTTCCAGATTTTCCTGTTTGGAGGGTTTGCCATTTTTGGAGGGTTTGTTGTTTCTTGTGTGCAGGGTTTACTGTTTCAGCCTTGCTAATTTCTTTGTGGTGTTCTCGCTGTCTCTAGTTGTGGACAGCATCTTTTGGGGGTCTCTACTTTGGAAAAACTGTCCCACAGTCTACATTGACAGAGATCAAACCCTAGAGGTTTGATCCATGAACCTAAACTAATGTTTGAGCATTTTTTAGAGGTATACATCCACACATGTGACAGGTACATCTATCATTGATCAAGAGGTAAGCTATAAGTTTATTTTTGTACTCAGAAATCTTGTTTGTTTTCAGATCTGTTTTTATCCCTTCTTCTAAATGCTGATCTAGTAAACAGAAAAATTTTAAAAGCTTTTTGCTTTTCATTTTTCCCTAATTCTAACATGGAGGAGGCTGACTCAAGTGATGAGAAATGGGAGAGTGGAGAGAGTATCTAGTTGAGATGGGTAGAATAAGCATCTACATCCCATTCATCAAACAAAATGGTGGCCTAGGAGGTGGGGTGGGGGTGGGTGGTCAATATGAAGTGACAAAGATAGAACAGTGTGGTACACTAAGGTTATTCAAAGGACTGAGCATTGGCAGACATACGAATGCAAGTCTTGGTTGACCAAGACATAGACAACGACACTGGCCCCCCGTTGTGAGGGAAACATATAACATTGATGGACTCTGAGAAACAAGATAAGCCATTGCGAATCAATGACTCATGCAACTCACCCAAATATATAAGCTACCTATCGTAAGCTAAAAGAGCGCACAACCCATTGTGCAACATCTTGTGAAGATCTATTGACGTCGGGTCTATCTCATGAAGACAAAGAGCATCCCTTGATCTATTGTGGAGCAGACTCTACTAGTCTCTAGTAAGAACATTAATGTCCCCTAGGAGGATGACCTCACCCTATGTTGAATACTAGACAATATCAACATACAAATCTAAATAGGGGTCCCCGCCAGAGTCCCTATGTAGAGAATTATCTAATAAAGTAGGGGGGAAGCAGCATACCACGATGAGAATGTCTCTGAAAAGGGGGGAATCTCAAGGTTGTTGTGAGCGGGAGCGTGAGCGGGAGCGTGAGCGGGAGCGTGAGCGGGAGCGAGAGAGTTTCGGGAGCGTTTTTTATATAATACATATATATATATATATATAAAGCATGCAGAATGTCGAATCAATTGCAAAAAACATGAAAAAATAAATATAAGATGAATTAATTAATGGATTAGTGATGATCATTAGAGCATCAACCATTTAGTACACATATAACATCAATCATAAACATTTGTCATCAATAGATTCTTACATAATAACAGACAACATCAACCACAAAATGAAATAGACTCTAGAGCATCATATTCATTACCAAAGAGTTGTAAGATTCAGTCAATAATTCAAATTTCAAACTTCAAAACTTCAAAGGTAAATTGTCATATAATGTCCATAACTTCGTTGCTTACAGAATAAGCCATAATAAAGAGTCAAGACAAAGTAGTAAGTTCTAGAGACTACTTCTACACAAGAAACAGAAAAAGAAATCTAGTATATAGTAGCAAAAAATAAGTACTATGCTCTAAGTTTTCCTCTTGCCACGAGAAACTTCTAGTTTCTTCTCCCGTGATCTTTGAAGAAGAGTAGGAGTAGGTGGAAGTGTTCGTGGAACATGACCAACAACGAAATGGCCCCCACATCACAATGGACGTTGTGAAGATAAAGGCAAAATTGATGCATTTGGAACGTTTCTAGTGGATGGGGGTGTCATGTCTCCTCCAAGAATATGATCACCATCATATTCATCCAAAAGTTCGGCTTCCAAGCATGGTTATGAGACTTTTTAAGGAAGGGAGCGTTTTTTCGGAGTGCTTTTAAGGCAGGGAGCGTTTTTTCCCTAGGGTGCACTCTCCCAAAAAACGCTCCCAAAAGGGAGCATTGAGGGAGAGCCCTTAGGAGCGCGCTCCCTAAACGCTCCCTTTGGGAGCGGGAGCGAGAGGGGGGCATTCCCTCGCAGCTTAGGGGAGGACATGCCACTAATCTAGACCCACATGAATTAAGCAACCTCATCAAAGCTGACCATGGCTACTCTACCTTCGAGAGAATCCCGAATGTAGCAAGGAACACATCCTAAGTCACTAACCCCACCAATCCTCCATGTCTCCTATCTACAAACTGAAAACTAGTGATAACCTGGATAATCTAGTATAATTCGGAAAGGGTTCACATGGGTCTCAATTATAAAGAGAATGTCTAAGGGTTTGAGTGCATCATAAAGTGACCTTGGAGAGGATCAAAAGGCTCCATTACAATTCCATCATCCAACAAAAACTCTGAAGACCTCACTCGCACCCTAAAAGGGGTGTCATTTGGTAGGTCCAAGGCAAGTCCACCCTTTGGGAGGGGAGTCTAGAATAATTGCTTCGAGATCCCAAATGACTAGCCATTTCCATGCTTTCCATGCCTCTACAACTTGATCCTCTGATTTTTTAAGTTTTGCAACCTAGGAGCACATAAGGTTCGCGTCCAAGAATATCTCGTGGGGAATTGAGAAGAGTCTTCACTTGGTTGCAATCTATTACACAAAGTCTGAAATATAAGGAAGAGGGTAGTGGAATCTGAACTAAACCAGGCACTCTCGATACTCAAGTCAGGGAGGCTCAAGGTGTCCCAGAGAAGAGGCCCCTACTTGCATAAGTTTTATGGGTGTCAAAAGTGAGGGGGGATTCCCTTAATCTTCGGATTAATATCCAACTCCCGCCTAAGACACTCCTCAATGATCTTAAGCTTGTATTTCTTCCTTTACCTCTGCCTGGGGTGGGGCCTCGCCTCTCCCATGAACTACCTAGACCTAAGAATTACGCTGGGTTTCAGTGCCCTGTTTGAATATTAGTTATTGGGATCTGATTTCTACTTGTTTGTCTTTTGAGTCCCAGAATTTCAACATGAAGAGAGTCATAGAGGGGCTGGAGGCTTTCCCGAATTTTTGTTTCACCGACTATTTGTTTAAGGACAAGGGGGGGGGAGTCCCTGAATCTTCAGACTAATATGTCACACCCTCCTAGAACACTCAATGATCCTAGCTTGTACGACTTCATCTACCTCTGCCTAAGGCAGGGCCTTGTCTCTCCCACGAACTACCTAGACCTAAGAATTAAGTTAGGTTTCAATTTCCTATTTGGTCTGTGAGTGTCAAAGGTGGGGCGGAATCCCTGAATCTTCAAATTTAATATACATGCCTGCCTGTAACACTCCTCGATGATCTTAGCTTGTAAGACTTCCTCTACTTCTGCCCCAGGTGGGGCATTCATAGGACATTAATAAAATTATCTTATCTTATCTTATCTCCCACAAACTACCTAGACCCAAGAATTGAGCTGAGCTTTAGTTTCCTGTTTGAATATTCCCTGTCAGGATCTGATTTCTTCTTCTTTGTTTTTGAGGTCCAGAATTTCAGCATGAAGAGAAACACCAAGGGTTTGGAGACTTTCCTGAATTTTGGTATTATTGATTATTTGTTTGAAAACAAGATTTTCCAATTCCACCTCTGAAACCCTGTTGGAAAGGACGTACCAAGCCATTAACCAATACATTTCTAAATTCATGCATTAGACTACAGAATTCACACAGTTTTGCAGAATTGGCAATGCTAAAAGAATTCTATAAGCAGACAAAGTACATATAAGGAAATTAGGAACAACTTTCAAAACTGAAACATAAACAACCATTATTCACATAAACACCCGCATAATCACATCACATCGCAGGTAGAACACAAAACACTTATCTTTATGCATAAACTGGACATGGGAAAATGACAGCCAATGGAGCATTCACCACCCAGCCATAGGCATTCCTGCTGAAATGCCACCTTCAAGCTGGACCTATGAGATGATAAGAGATATGGGCAAAATGCAGGCTATCTTACAGCAAATTCAAGAAACCACATGCAAATTCAAGAAATTTGATGTCCCCAATCAGGTTTCAATCACTCCTTATCACTCCCATAGTTGAATGCCTAACCCATGAACAGAAAATTCATCATATAACATTTATTAAATTCCGGAAATGAAATTGCTGAATTTGAAACACAAGAGACAACTTATTTGACTGGAAATTAAATGCAGAAATAATTCAGCACTAAATGAACAGAGTACACAGGAAATTTTGGTCCAAAAATGAGCCAGGAAAAACCACCAGGGTGGGGGAAACCTGTTCTTCTGAGAGGGCAGCATCTTTTATTAAATTTCAAGCATCTAGAAATTACATTTGCAGCAGAAAATTAAATACACAGCAGACACCACTTATCTCTCTTTTCCCGAGACATACTTTCTTGGAAAACATGCCAACAACCTCGAATTCTGAGCCCAACAACTCAGAAATTTCGTACGTTGTATGGACAGCACTGTACAGACCTCGATTTTTGTGCAGGCTGTACAGATCTGTACGATCGTACGGATACAATTAATGTTGTACGACTGCCTCGATTTCCATGTAGAATTCTCCACAATTTCTGTGCAGAAATCCGTACTGTACAGATTGGTTATGGCTGTCATTAAATGCTGGTATTTGCCTCGATTTTTGTGCCCACCTTTGCATGGAAATTCGTGCCACTCTTTTCTGGAAATGATCTTCCTCCTGCTCTTCAATCTGCTCTCTCTTCAGCAAATGCTTGTGTGTGTGTGTGTTCTCTCAATGGACTCATAAGAGACATTTAATGGTCTCTTTCCCCTCTTGACCTTCCATATTCCCAAAGTGACTTTTGGGTGTCCACATGATCCAATGGCTCATAATGAATTAGATCAACGGTGACATAATATAAGATAGATCAGCGATTGGAAAATAATAATGTGAAATCACTTTAATATTTTATTCACCCAACTTAAATAAAGTGCACATGAAAATCACTTTTTAATATTTTATTCACCCAACTTAAATAAAAGACCCACTTAGCTTTTATTTCCTAAGTCACTTTCACTTTATGAAATAAAAGGGGTTCACATTTAAAGTGGTCACATTTCCCTAGGCAAAGAGACCAAGCCTAAGGAACACCACTTGCCTCTGTATAAAAATTAACACTCCCTCTTACCGAGGAAGGTGTTACTTACCACCCCCATCTTGTCCCTGAAATAAACATGCTTTCCTCTCAGAGGAGACTTTGTGAGGATGTCGGCCACCTACTCATCTGTAGACACATATTCAAGCTTCACAAGCCCTCTCTGAACATGATCACGAATGAAGTGATATCAAATCTCAATGTGTTTGGACCGATCATGAAATACCAGATTCTCCGTGAATTTTAAGCAACTATGATTGTCGCAATAAATCATCGTAGACCCCAACTCATGTCCGAACAAACCTACCAACAATTTGCGAAGCCAAATGGCCTCACAAGAGGCTTGGCTTGCAGCCATATACTCTGCTTCAGTTGAGCTCAAAGCAACAAACTTCTGCTTTCGACTAAGCCTTGACACAATAGCCAAACCCAATCCAAAACAACAACCTGATGTGCTTTTCCTGTCTGAAACTGAACCTGCCCAATCTGAATCTGTGAATCCTGCGAGTCTCACTCCATCACCATGAACATAATCCAGACCATAGTCAATAGTGCCCATCAAATACCGAAGCACATGTTTTGCAGCTATCCAGTGTACTCTCTTGGGCTCCACCATAAACTGACTGAGAGTATTAACTGCAAAACAAATATCTGGTCGTGTATTGACCAAATACATCAAGGAACCAATGAGCTGACAATATAATGTAGGATCCACCAACCCAGAATCAGAGGAATAAAGCTCCTTCTCGTTGGTGGCCATGGGAGTGGACATGGGTTTGCAATCACCCATGTGGAATCTGCTGAGAATATCAACTGTATATTTTCCCTGTCCCAAGAAGATATGCCCCTCTTCCTGCCACACCTCCAACCCCAGAAAGTAATTCAGCCCTATATCCTTCATGTCAAAATCTGAGGCATGATCCCTCTTGAAACCCTCAATAAGTTTCTTTGCACCTGTAATGAACAAATCATCAACATAGAGAATAAGCATAAGCATCTCACCATCAACAATGATGTAATACAAGTTGGGGTTTGCATCACACTTCATGAAACCCATATGTTGCAAGTACGCATCAATGCGAGAATACCAAGATCTGGGAGCTTGCTTCAGACCATACAATGCCTTTTTCAGGTGACAAACAAGGGACTCTCCACTGTAAGCCTCGAAACCAAGTGGTTGCTCAACATAAATCTCCTCCTGAATGATGCCATGGAGAAAGGCGGTTTTGACATCCATCTAGTGAATCTTCCATCCCATCTCTGTTGGAATCAAAATAACAGACTGAATCGAAGTATATCGAGCTACAGGGGCGAAGGTCTCACTGTAGTCAACTCCCTTGCTTTGTGAAAACCCTCTCGCCAAAAATCGAGCCTTATACTTTTCAATGCTTCCATCTGCAGCATACTTTATCTTATAAAGACATTTGGAGGATATCACATATTTCCCATCAGGCCTGGGTACAACCTCCCACACATCATTTTGCATGATGGATGCATACTCCTCCACCATGGCTTCCCTCCAAACCTGTTGTGTTGCTGCCTCCTCATAGCTAGAAGGCTCAGACTCTGTAATACCTGTCACCATCGCTACATAACTGCAGAATCTCTCTGGTGGCCTGCTCTACCTGGTGGAATTTCTCGGATTCCCTACTGTTTTAGCTTCTTTCAAGGTGTCCTGAAGCCACTTGGGCTTCCTCTTCCCTAAAAATAGCCTCCTCGGCCTCACCCGAAGAAGATACCCCTGAAAGCTGAGCAACTGAGCCCAGTGACCCAGTACTCTAAAAATCTGTACTTGTGCATGTAGAACCTGAAGTGTCATGTGAACTATCAACCAGAGGACTAAACTGTGAAGTGCTCAGCGAGCTGACCTGTGGACTGCCTTGTTTGCCAATCTGTACTGTGAGCACTGGTGAACTTGTAATCCCTGACACCCCAATGCCTCTCGTGCTAGAACTTTGAGTCCCAACTCCCTGTACTTGACTTCCCTATTGTTGAGAAGTCGAAGGTTGTGTTTCCTCTAACTCTCGTGACCTCCTGCAAGCCCTCTCCTCCTCGAACTTCACATCCCTCTGAACAACAACCCTCCTAAGTGCAGGGATGTAAAGTCGGTAGGCTTTAGAAGTCTCACTGTAACCCACAAGTAAACCCTTTTCAGTTGTGGGTTCCATCTTCGTCCTCTTCTCTTTGGGAACATGAGAGAACGTGATACATCCAAAAATCCTCAAATGCTCAACCGAAGGCTTCTTCCTAATAAAAGAATCATCGGGAGTCATATCCCCAACTGCCCTGTGAGGACTCCGATTCTGCAGATAAACTGCAGTGTTGTTGGCCTTAACCCACAAGAACAAAGGTAATCCCTAGTCATGAATCATCGATCTGCCAGCTCCAATTATCGACCTATTCTTCCTCTCTGCAACCCCATTCTGCTCAAGGTTGTAAGGAACTGTCATCTCCCTTTTGATGCCCTCCGTAGTACAGAAATCAATGAACTCATTCGAGGCATACTCTCCTCCATTTGAACTGGTTCAGATTATGGTTGCCTCGATCAATGAAACTAGTGACTTTGGTTACAACCTAACCTGGGATTAATTAATTGACCATGATGTGTGGGTCATTACTCTTTAACCATAACTGGATTCATTTTTCTAAACCATTTTTATGTAAGTGATCTAAACAGTGAACAATGACTTTGCTACAATATGGATATTGGCTAAATATGACTAATGTTATGCTTTGAAATAAATAAATTGTGGAACCTAGAGTGAATTCATATCAAAATATTAGAGTAGATTAAGGTTGGCCCATTTCTCAAGGACTTGTGCTTGCATAATAGATTGTGGTAGAGGATAGCCCCTAAAAAATTATTTAGGGACTTGGTTAAAGCGATATATGAACAAAGGAAAACACCACACAAACCATTATGTTAATACCCATTATCAATAAAGCCTTAGTTATGTTTTCAATAACTCCATCCACTTATTATATAGTCTAAGATATTTAGTGCATACAAATGATGTCATTACAGTCTAGATTGATCCAAATGGAATCCCATTGATCAAGGAACTGCACCTACTCTTTCAAGTTTTATTACTCCTACAATGTTGACCATAAAATGAGGTAGGGTCTAATATCATCAAATAATACTAAAAATGAAATGAGATGCAACATGCTTGGGTATAAAATTTACTATTAATTGTGGGCCCAACAATTAAGCCAATACAGTACGACATCTTGGTCCCTGTTTGGGGGTGCACTTATACCTTAGAAGAAATTGACATCATAACTTTACTATATTGATGTATTTATGATATTCACTTTGTGGCTTAATGTACTTTTAGAAGAAATCAATTAGAGAATTAGTTAAGATGAGCATTACATATGGTAACGACCCTTGGGCTTCTTTATATTGTCTTCCTGGGAGATCTTTCATATCAAATTGCATTGAACAAATTGGGATTGACGGGCTAAGTTAGGGTTTGACAGTCTTTGTCAAACGGGCAAGGAGAACCATTGTACACCATTTCTTTATGTAATATGAATCTAGAGTCTATCATTTTCATGTGCACTTATCTTCTTTATTTCATGGTTGTTCTTGAATGTCCATTCTATTAAACCTTTGTCCGTTGAGAATGCCAACAAATTGCACCAACCGAGAAATGGCCCATTCTTTCCTTCCTCAATCCGAGTGGCAACAACAGGAGGTGAAGGAGATCAGTTGTAAAGAACCTGTGATTCATGAAGCAGTCCATGGTTGCCATAGTGACTGCACCATTGTGGTACGTAATGGGTTGATGATTTGGTGGCGTAATATTTAAACTACTCTTGATCAGTACATGAAAGGAAACATCAACACCTGCATGGAAACTGTATATCAGTACGGTAGTTCATCATGGTGTTTATGTTAATGATGGGTCGTGGAATGGCAATGGTTGCCCATGTTTTTGAAAGAGATTGCAGAAATCTTGATTTAGTTAAACAATATTTGATGAGAAATGTTGCATGTAGAAGTTCTATTATAGATTTTGTTTACAAATAAAAGAATGGTGTTGCTCTAGTGGAAAGAATTATAGAGTGTGCATGATGCCATACCATTGTCAAATAGAATTTGCATGCTATCAAAAATTTGATTGAAGGAAGGCAGACCTGTGCATATTTGTTTCCAATGTTTTCAAAACAAAAAAATGGTGAGCTGGAACAGTGCGCCCCATGTGAAAATTAAGGGATCCAGGATCCTGGGTGTGATTGCACAACACCTCCTTGAAGCAAACTCCTGTGCATAATTTAATTGCCAGATCATACTTCATCTATGTAGAATAAGGAAATACAACAAGATCGATGTGTAGTTGAGGGTGCTACATAGAGCTTGACTATGTGTGTGCTAGAGCTTGACGGTGTACCCTCCACTCAAACCAGCAGTTTTTGTGAAGGAATTCTAGAACTATTTTAACGCATCAAAGGAGTGGTTTCTTTGTAGATGTTTACAAAGGGTTGCAACTTGCAAGTGTTGGTTATGTGGAGCGTGCCCAAGTTGGAATGCAACATAGATTTTGTCGGTCCTATTGATTGCTTGGTGACATGTGAAGCCAATGCTTACTCAAAAGAAGTCATACAAACCACCTTTTGGTGCCCAGACATCTCCTCTTACCTGCGTACTAATCTATCACTTTCTGCCTATGTTATCGGATTCGTCGACCCTGGGGGATGGATCTGCGGATCATCGGATCGAAAACAGATCCGAATTTGGATCTGCCTGGATCCACCCAAGATCCGTTGTATAAACATTTCATGAGTAGCGGAGATGGATCCCTCCACAGCATTTTGTATTTCGCATGAGTTGTAAGTCGAGGGTCAACTCAATTCGAGCATTGAAATTTGAATATATTAACTACGTGCGGTGATTGTCAAAGATGGATGCGGGAATGTATCTATCCCAAACCAGTTTCAATGCTATCTCCGAGTATCGAGCCCGCCCTCGTTATTTATTTCCGCAAATGTCTAAGAGGATCGAGACATGGCCCACCATTCTTATCTTATTTCCGGTAATGGTTAAGAGGGTCACCACTGTTAAAATTTGAGCTTAAGCAGATAACAGTAGTTATCAACAGTTAACAGTTGTGTTCTTTAACCTTTAAAGATTAACTAAAGCATAGGAATCATTTGAAGAAAGACATTCACAGTGTGCACAAGTATTTATCCTAGGAAACCCTCATGGGTAAGAAAACCCAGCAAAACTTCTTGTGATATATATATTAGTCAATCAAGTATAATGTCAATACAATGCTCTCTTCAAGAGAGAGAGAGAGAGATAAACCATAACACCAAAACACTTACTGTTGTCCTTTAATTGAGCGCGGACTTGTCTCCATAAGACAACTCGGATTTGTACCCAATATGACTTCAGGACTGCACCTTCCTTCGTCTTCTTATCCGCTACAGGTCTACCCTCTCCTCTAGCCAGCAAATGCCACACATCCTGCCCAAACTTGGCCTCAGAAATAGGCTCTTCACTCTCTCAAAAACGTGCCAAAGATCTGCCCTAGATCTACCATAGATCTACCTCAAAAGATGTCTCAGAAAGGGCTCGGCCCTGTTGTTTTGGCCTCAGAACAAGCCGAACTTTTGCCTCAGTCTGCCTCAGATTCGGCCTCCTAGTTGTTTCCTCAGACCTGAGTTGCTCTGCCTCATATGTGTGTGATGTATATAATGTTCAAATATTGTAACTGCAAAGAGTATTTTATTTATTATTCATTTATTATTCATTAGATCAATCCCCTTTTGTGGATTGATCATGTTGGGCATTGTAATTGACCAAATCCCCTTTTGCGGATTGGTCAAACCCTAATTGTAATATGCAAATTAAGAAGCCGGCCCCTAGGCAAATTAAAGTGGTTCTAACCACCCAAAAAGACAAGTCGGCCCTGCCAGTGAAGAGACACCTACTTTCAGCGCTTGCCAGTTTGTATAAATAAAGGAAGCTAGTCACTCATTTGTTCACTCACTCAGCTCACTCAACTAGTGCGCAAGTATTGAAGGAAGCTGCAGTTACCAATTGCCGAAAGAAGGAAGAGAGAGAGGTGCATTGCTTGGGAGAGGATATTCTCTAGTGTTTGGTTTATTGTCTTGGCATTGGATTGGCTATGGTACTTGGTTATTGAATCTATATTAAAGAAGTTTTGTTGGGTTTTCTTCCCCTTGAGGGTTTCCCAAGATAAATGCTTGTGTACTCTTGTGATTGTGTTTCTCTCAATGATCCTATCTATGCTATGGTTATCTAGTAAATTGAAAAGAAACCTAATAATAGCTTAAACCTTAACATGGTATCAGAGCTAAGCTGAAGAGAGCATCTTTCACAGGAAAAAGAAAAACGTCATTGTTGTCGTACAAGAAAATTAGGGCTTTTTATTGAAGAGCAATTTCAGCCCAAAGATCATTTAGAAAAAAGTGCCCTGGCCTAAGGAACTCATTGACACCTTCAACGCACCTTTTCAGTGGATAGAACTCCCGGAAAGTGAAACCCTAGTTTTCACCAGTACCAGAAGTACCAGAAAACCAGAAGTACCAGGAAACTAGAAGTACCAAAAAACCAGAAGTTGTAGTCTAGAATTTCGCAGGTCGAGTTTCAAGGGTCAGAAATTGGAATTTTCAGAAACTAACTATACCAGCATACTCACCTCAGTCCAGCGCATCTTTTGGTGAGTTCAATTTTCAGATCCAAGAAATTTGATTTTTCTATTATTTCTATAGCCCGGAGGGCTAGGGTTTCTACTGCAAGAAAGAATGGCTACTGGTATGAAGGTAGAAGACAGGCTGGAAGGATCTGGAAACTTCAGATCTTGGAAGCATAGGTTGCAGATGATTCTAGACGAGAATGATCTCCTAGAACATGTTACAGTGGGTGTACCATAACCAGAGGAAGAAGAACAAAAGACCAAGCACAAGAAGAATGAAAAGAAAGCAAAGAGAATCGTGTCAGATTCAGTAAAGGATCACTTGATCCCTCATATATCCGAACTACGAACAGCAAGGCAAATGTATGAAGCACTCAGCAGGTTATATGAAAGCAAAGTCATTAACCGGAATCTTGCCTTAAGAAATCAGCTTCGTAATATGAAGATGGAAAACTCAGAATCTGTCTCATCCTATCTTATGAGAGTTTTTCAAATTAGAGATCAACTTGCAGCTATTTGAGATGTCATTAGTGACAAAGAGCTTGTAACCACAACCCTAAATGGGTTTCCAACATTTTGGATTCCTTTTGTACAAGGAGTGTGTGCAAGAAGTAAGTTACCCAAGTTTGATAGGTTATGGGTAGATTGCACACACG
>SNQJ01S0012512.1:216942-244321 GCA_010110895.2 Picea sitchensis
ATATAGGTTAGGTCACCCTAGGTTAGGGCCAACATTAGGTAGCTTAGGGTCGACTTTAGGTTAGGTTAGGACTGACCTTAGGTTAGGCCCAACCTTAGGTTAGGTTAGGATCGACCTTAGGTTAGGACCGACCTTAGGTTAGGACCGACCTACTTAGGGTGGTTAGGACCGACCTACTTAGGGTGGTTAGGGCCGACCTACTTATAGGGCGGTTAGGCCGACTTACTTATAGGGCGGTAAAGAGAATATCCTTTGCATTTGCCCACACTTCAACACTCCCTCTCAGCAAGGAGGGTATTCTTCATGTATACATATCCACATAGTTCCTTCTAGTCTTTGCACTTGACCATTGACTTGTTGACATCCACACAGGATCTATATATCACAAGAACTTTTGTAACCTTATACAGATAAGGATCATTTCATGGGATGTGATCATCTAATTCTCCTTAACCATGGTCAATTGCTAGAGTTATTTCTCTTAGGGGTGGCCAGTCCCTAAGAAATACTCATAGCTCATCTTGAAGACCTAGGAGAACTTTTTCACATCACCTTGTCTTTGACTTTTGCTATGACACACAAAGCTCACAAGACTTATCTTGGCTTTTTCTTTGACACACAAAGCTCACAAAATTTGTAGCAGCATCTTCTATCTCTTGCCTTGACTTACAAGGCTTTTCTCCAAGACTCGAATCAGCCTTGACATACAAGACAGTCTTGGAGAATTTCTCATGATGTTGCAAACTTTAACATTCCCTCTCAGTGAGGGAGGCATTTTCTATCATACCAAGCTTGTCCTAGAAGTACACAAATTTTCCAAAGGGCAGAGGCTTAGTCAATATATCCGCTATCTACTCATCAGTACGAATGTAATGCAGCTTGATGGCACATCTTTGGACCATGTCTCTGATGAAGTGATATTTCATCTCAATATGTTTTGATCTATCATGGAAGACCGAGTTCTCTATGAGCTTTAAACAACTCTGGTTATCACAATGGATAACAATTGTTTCTAACCTCTCTTGAAACAACCAAGACAGAAGTTTTCTCAGCCATACTGCTTCTCTGCTAGCATTATTGGCTGCTATATATTTTGCTTCAGCTGTACTTAGTGATATGGAGCCATGTTTCTTGCTAGACCAAGATATCATAGTTGAACCCAAGCTAAAACAGTATCCGAAAGTACTCTTCTGGTCCAATGAGCTCCCAGCCCAATCTAAATCAACATAACCATGAAGCAACACTCTTCCACTAGAAATGTATCTAAGTCCATATGCAATGGACCCTTTCAAATATCTGAGGACATGTTTGGCAGCAATCCAATGTTTGTGTCTCGACTCAGACATGAGCTAACTCAAGGCACTTACAGCGAAGCATATATTTGGTCTTGTATGGATCAAATACATCAAGGATCCAATGTTTGTGTCTCGACTCAGACATGAGCTAACTCAAGGCGCTTACAGCGAAGCATATATTTGGTCTTGTATGGATCAAATACATCAAGGATCCAATAAGTTGCATGTACATAGATGGGTCCACCAAGTGTGATTCAGAATCTAACTCATGCAGCTTCTTTAAGTTAGATACCATGGGTGTAGACATGGATTTACAATCTAACATACCAAATTTGCGCAATATATCAACTGTATATTTTCCTTGAGAAAGGAAAATTTCATCTGTTCTTTGCCACACTTCCAAACCAAGGAAGTAATGCATGAGTCCAATGTCTTCCATTTCAAATTCAAAAGTGAGCTCCCTCTTACACTAGGCTATTAGTTGTTCCTCTCCTGTAAGAAACAAATCATCAACATATAGAACCAAAATCAGGGGATGATTTTCTATTACCTTGAAATACAGGTTGGGATCAACTGCACTCTTGGAGAAAACCAGGCTCTAAAGATAACTATCAATTCTCGCATACCAAGCCCTTGGTGCCTGTTTCAGCCCATATAGTGTTTTCCTTAATTTGCACAGATGTGATTCTTTTCTATTAACCACGAAGCCCTCTAATTGTTCTAAATACACTTCTTCCTCAACTTGGCCATTGAGAAATGTTGTCTTTACATCCATCTGGTGAAGTTTCCAACCTAGCACTGAAGCAAGAGAGATAATGGTTTTGATGGAAGTATACCTTGCAATTGGTGCAAATGTCTCATCATAATCTATCCTTGCCTTTTGAGAAAAACCACAAATTTGGTTTTGTATTTCTCAATACTCCCATCAACTGCATGTTTGATCTTGTAGATCCACTTAGAAGTAACCACAGATTTTCCTTTCGGTCTTGGAACCACTTCCCACACATCATTCTTCATGATGGATTGATATTATTCCACCATGGCATCTTTCCATACGCGTTGCTTAGCAACATCCTCATAGAAGGTGGGCTCTGCATCACTAATCTGAGCCATAAGAGCCACATAACCTGAATATCTTTGAGGTCTATTACTCTCTCTAAATGTACTTGAAGGAGCAGCATGTTTTTCCGCCTCTCACAAAATTTCTCTACACCAGGCATGCTTCCTCTTAGCAGGAGATACCTCCAGAGGTCTCTCTATCTATTCTACTGGATCCACAGTATCAAACTGATCCAATGGCTCTTCAGGTTCCTCCATCTTTGTATCCAGTTGCAACTCTTTAGATTGCTTAAATGCAGCTTCTTCGTGAAATGTTACATCCCTGCTTACCTCAATTTGTCTTTGACTTGGAACATAGATCCTGTAGGACGATCTGTGTGAAGGTTCTCTTATGGTTGATCTACTTGCTGTCTAGATCTGAGGGTTCTCTTGTGATTGATTTCCTTCTGTTCTATCACTACTTATTGAAAGGTTTTTTCTGTTGGGGTTATTTGTTGTTATGACTATGGATTATTGTTGTTTCCAATGGGGTTCACTATCTATGGAAAAACTGTCCCACAGTTCTCTTTGACAGAGATCAAACCCTAAGAGGTTTGATCCATGAACCTGAACTAAATCTAAGCATACTTACAAAGGCATACATCTCACTTGTGACAGGTACATCTCTCATTGATTCAAGAGGTAAGCTAAAAGTTATTTCATAACTTTGAAATTTTTATTTGCTTTAGATCTGTTTGTATGCTTTATTCTTTATGCTGATCTAGTAATCATAAAATTTTAAAAGAACTTTTGTTTTGAATTTTCACCATTTCTAACATGGTATCAGAGCTTAGGGCGTGAAGGAGCTCAAGAGTAGCAGACTTGAGCCTGTGTAGATCCAACTCTTAAGGTTTACAGATCAGCAGTCATTAAAACCCAAATTCAAGTTGCTATGTTCTTAACTTTTTGTCTGTTTTAAAGAAAGAGTACTTGTAAGGGCACCTAGTTTCAGTTTTTTGTTTTTACTTTCTGAAGGTTGTTTCTCATTGTCTAAAGTTGCTACTTTCTGGGTTAGTAAATGGACACATGGAGTACCATGTGCAGCATGGGCCCCTAATCCAAGAAAGGAAGAATGGGTTAGTAAATGGCCTTTCTTTTCAGTGTTGTGTTTGTCATGATAGCTTCTCATAGCAATTATTTTATGAGCAGTGTACTCCTTGATATCTTCATAGTGAATAGCTCTAACAGCCATGGTTTTGTTACCCAGTGGTCTGTGTATTCCAGAAGAATTGATTTTGTAAGCACTAAGGGATATTGTGTCACTAGTCTGTAGGTGCACAGAGATTCAAGCAAGCAATAAATTTAAATGCTAGAATTCAAGTCAAAACTACTCATGATTGTAACTGTAACAATATATCTTCAACGGTTTAAATCTGTGCAACCTACTCCACGCATGTAACACCATTGAGATGGTGTGGATTGAACACCCAATTCAATGGTTGACTCTACTTGAAATTTCACTATACTGATTGAATACTTCCACAACCAGTTACAGCAAATGTTTCCTTATCTATTGAAAGATATAGGATACCACCAGCCATCTGTTAAACTTGTTGCTCTCTTCTTTAATGTACTTCTGACAATTAATATTATCAGAACAAGTGTTGTGCATTTGTTAAACATTAACAGCAATCAATTTTTTAATGGCAGAAATATAGAAGCTCCTCACAGTTGGTCACTTTAGATTGATTAGGGGGAGGATGATATGTTTTCTGCTGAGACTTACATTGGGTGCTTAGCTTCAGATGGCTTTGATTGGAGAAGAGAATAGATGATCTCTGTACTCCTGTTGGATGGTTGAGAATTTGCATTTCAATCATCCTTGATGAATTTTTAATTCACCAGAAAGGCAACCATAAACTCACTACTATGGTTCTTGATAGATGGCACTTTTGATTTGAGAGTAACAACACAATAGAAGACAATCAAATTTAATTTGTTTCATTTTTCTAATGTGGATGCCAGGGTGTTGATTCCAGATTTAGAGCCTGTAGGCATTGACTCAATTTAATTGCCTACAATGTTAATAAACATGTTATTAACATAATTTTGCCTAAAAGAATGGGCTCAGCCAGGGATAGTGAAAGACTATATTATTTATTCTCGTGTACACTTGTGGGATGCAAGTTTTGGATGCCAAAGTAAACTTGTTTGGATTATTGGTGGAGTGACCAATGCTAGCTGAGAGAGATTTCATGTTAGGAGAATCTGGAGGCTAGTGTTTTTTATTTTTGGTGGATCCTTGGTTTTCTGTTGTAGATTCCTTGAGATCATGTTCAAGTTCACTTTGATCAGTTTAAGTAACTCTGATCAGGAACCAAACCCTTATAAAAAGGGGGTCATGCATAGACATCAAACTAGTAGGACAGTTACTTACAATTACTGCATACACAAAGATGCCCCAGATAACTACAGCAGGTAGCAGGCTGCA
The DNA here is from genome assembly GCA_010110895.2 of Picea sitchensis. NCBI lineage: Eukaryota > Viridiplantae > Streptophyta > Pinopsida > Pinales > Pinaceae > Picea > Picea sitchensis. The sequence continues at coordinate 221,767 of SNQJ01S0012512.1, forward strand.
AAGCACATGTGTCTTCAGCCCAAGCTAGTTTAAGAACTCAATAAAGCTACTTGTTTTCCGTTATATGTATCCTACAGTTTATGAGGTCACGTGACAGAAGTGTAACCTGGTAAAAAGTCTGACTCAGCTTTTCATATTAAACTTGGTATCGGCACCAAGTACATCTAGCAGAGATACGACACCAGATTAGAGTCATAGGATCTTGTGGGTTCAGAGGGAGCCAGTTGGCACATACAGTGATGCAGACATTTTATGAGACTCAGAGGGAGCAGTCCCTTTATGTGAGTTAGGCCATGACATGCAGCAGATGGCAGTATTGAGATTAAATTTGTGACTTCTCTCAGATATAAGGAATTACCTATGATGAGATCCTTACTCTCCTATTGCCAGATTACTTCCAGCAAGTTCATTACCTCTCTTGCCGCTTTTTTTGATTGGAAACTTCACCGGATAGATGTTAAGACTGATTTTCTTAACGGTGAAGTTGAGTAAGAGGTTATATAAAACAGCCTGAGGGGTCTGTAATCCATGGGAAAGAATCCCATAAATTGTAGCAAGCTCCGAGAGCTTGGTATGGAAGAATTCACAGTTTCTCTACAGAGTCTTGGGTTCACCAAGAGTATTGCAAATTCCAATCTTTATATAAAGATTGTACAAAATCATCCTGTTATCTTAGGATGTTTTGTTCCTTACAGGAAAGGAAATTTTTGATAGCTCAGACTAAGAGGGAGGTTTTCAGCAGAAGTTGAAATCAAAGACTTGGGTCTTTTACATTATTTTTTGAGCTTAGAGGTGTGGGAACCAAGTGAGATCTTTTATACAGTTGAGATACTCCGCAAACTTGGCATGTTGGACTGTAAGTCCATATCCACGCCAATGATTTCTAAAGTGAAGAAGTTACAAGATCAAGCTACAGTTTCAGATCCGGAAGACCTTTTTGGGTCCTTGATGTATCTTATACATATCAGACCGGATATTTATCATGCAGTGAATGCCCTCTACCAGTTCATGTATGAACCAAAGCTATGGTTGTTGTGAAACATATTTTCAAATATGTTCGGGGGACTACAACCTATGGGCTTAGATACACTTTAGTGGAGGTGTAATGCTTCATGGTTATACAGATTTGGATTGGTTGGGCAGTACAGTGGACCGGAAGAGTACTTCCGGATATTGTTTTAGTTTGGGTTCAGCTATGATCTCCTGGTTCAGCAGGAAATAGGGCTCCATAGCCCAGAGCACTACAGAGGAAGAATATATTACTGCAATTGCTGCTAGTAGAGAAGCAGCGTGGCTCAGAAAGCTACTCTCAGATTTGTTCAGTGCTGAGTTGGAACCCACAGTAATCCACTGTTTTAACAGAGTTGTGTAAAGCTCTTCGTGATTCCTGTGTTTTTCATGACAAACACATTGAGATGAGATATCATTATGTTCAGGACATAGTGCAGAAGAACATTCTCAGTATTCAGTATGTTCTGAGACGGCGGAAGAAACCACAGACATTTTGACCAAGTCTCTGTCATTGACAAAGGATGTGTACTTTCGAGACAAGCTTGGTGTTGCTGAGAGGGAGTGTTGAAATTAATAAAGCTGCAAGAGCCATTCTCCAGTGGATGGAAAAGACCCTAGTTGTGGACTAGGGCCCCCAGTACACTCCTAGGGTTTCTTGGCATGAGACCAAGCAGTGAGAGCCATGGCAAAAGACCCTTCTAAGGGCCCCCAGTAGATGACTGAGGTTCTTGGTATAGAACCAAGCAGAAAGACCCTTGTGAGGGCCCTCGGTAGATGACTGGGGTTCTTGGTCTTGGACCTAGCAGTAAGTCCCTAGATGTGTCTAGGGCCCATGGATGTGTTCCAGGGAATCCTTGCTCAGTGCTTGGATTGATCCTTGGATATGTTCCTTGGTGGTTGAGATAAGTCCCTAGATGTGTCTAAGGCCCATGGACATGTTCCAGGGAACCCTTGCTTAATGCATGGGTTGATCCTTGGTCTCGTACCTTCGTGGATAAGACCCTAGATGTGTTTTAGGTCCCCCAGATGTGTTCGAGCAACCTGGTTCTTGACCAGGTAGATCTTGGTGTAATACCAAGATATGTTGATATGTGATCCTCTTCCTCTCTCCCAGGATGTATCTAGGAGTGTCTATGAAGATGGATCTGGCCACATTGTTGATGTACCCTCTTATACAGTGATGATAAAGTTTATAGGTCACTATGAGATTCATGTGGACATGTTTTGCCATCATGTAACCCCCCCCTTGACTTTGTATTAACAAGTACCCCCCTTGTTGGTTTGCTTTCCCTATTTGTTTTATGTGATGGGGATTTTATTTATGTGTTTAGGGTTTTATTTATGAGATTGGGGTTTTAATTTATATTGATATTAATTGACAATTTAATTAATATTTATATTAATTGACAATTTAATTAATATTTATATTAATTAAGTGTCAATATTTAATTTTATTTTTAATTACCCTAACCCCTCTCCCTAAGTATAAATAAGACCCTACCCCCCTAGCATTGATCACTCACTCTTTCTCTCCTCACACTCCTTGCTGTGGCTGCCTCAGTGAACACAATCTCTAGTTGGTGCAGCCTCCCTCTTGAGCATTAGTTTCAGATGTTGATTGATCTTGGTTTTTGATAGTGTATAGGGTGCATGCAGCACCTCTTTCTTTGACTGCCAGATCTACTGTAACAGAGCTGTGGCCCCCCATCTCCCTGACTGCTGGACCTACCCCTTAGAAGCTACAGCTGGGTATGAGAGCCGCGGCTCCCTTTATTTGACTGTCATGTCTGTTTTAGCAGCCACGGCCTCTCTTCCTTGTGCCGTGTGTTGAATGATGAATCTGAGGTCCTTGTGGAGGGTTAGCTATTTGCTGTCCAGATTTCTGAGTTGAGAGGGTTGTTGTTTGCCTATGGAGGGTTTACCCTCTTGCTGTCCTGAATTTCTGAGTGAGAGTTTTTGCTGCTTGCCTCTAGAGAGTTTGCTATCTAGACTTGTGGAGGTTGATCTAACATGCTGTCCAGATCTGAGTGTTCTCTTACTTGCCGTCCAGATCTGAGTTTACTTATGGTTTCTTACTTGCTGTCCAGATCTGAGTTTACTTATGGTTGTTTACTTACTGTCCAGATCTGTTGTTTACTTGCTATCCAGATCTGATGTTTACTTGCTGTCCAGATCTGAGTTTACTTATGGCTAGCTGTCCAGATCTGAGTGTTCTCTTGTGGATGTTTCCTTGCTGTCCAGTTTTGATTGAGGGTTTGTTGTTAGCTAAGCGGAGGGTTTTGCTATCTAGACTTGTGAAGTGTATGTCACTTACTTTCCAGATCTGTGTGAGGATTCTCATATGGTTGATCTACTTGCTGTCTAGATCTGAGGGTTCTCTTGTGATTGATTTCCTTCTGTGCTATCACTGCTTATTGAAAGGTTTTTCTGTTGGGATTATTTGCTTTTATGACTATGGATTATTGTTGTTTCCATTGGGGTTCACTATCTATGGCAAAACTGTCCCACAGTTCTCTTTGACAGAGATCAAACCCTTAGAGGTTTGATCCATGAACCTGAACTAAATCTAAGCATACTTACAGAGGCATACAACTCACTTGTGACAGGTACATCTCTCATTGATTCAGGAGGTAAGCTAAAAGTTATTTCATAACTCAGAAATTTTTATTTGCTTCAGATCTGTTTGTATGTTTTATTCTTTATGTTGATCTAGTAATCAGAAAATTTTAAAAGTACTTTTGTTTTGAATTTTCACCATTTCTAACACCTAAGATGTGAAAATAGGACCATTGTATAGTGTTTATTTGAGTAAATATGAATCTGGAATTTATCATTTTTCTGTGCACTTGTCTTCTTTGTTTCATGGTCGTTCTTGAATGTTCATTCTATTTGTTAAATTTATATGCAGCAGCGAGAGCCATTCTCCTGGAGGATGGCTAAAACCCTAGACAGATCTAGGGCCCCCAGTGCACTCCTGGGGTATGTGGTCTGGGACCAAATTGATAAAGACCCTAGACGTATGTCTAGGGCCCCTGGACTAGGTCCAGGGTAACCATGCCTGGGGCATGGGAGTCTTGGTCTGGGACCAAGCATTTGAAGACCCTAGATATCTCTAGGGCCCCTGGTTTGTAACCAGGGTAACCATGCCTGGGGCATGNTTAAGACCCTAGATATCTCTAGGGCCCCTGGACTGCAGCCAGGGTAACCATGCCTGAGGCATGGGAGTCTTGGTTTGTAACCAAGCAATTGAAGACCCTAGGTTTGTAACCAGGGCCCCTGGTTCGTAACCATGGTAACCATGCCTGAGGCATGGGAGTCTTGGTTTGTAACCAAGCACTTAAAGACCCTAGATATATTTAGGGCCCCTGGACTGAGTCCAGGGTGCTCATGCCTAGGGGCATGAGTTGATCCTTGGTCTCTGACCTTGGTGTGAAACTTGATGGTACATGACCTTCCTTGAAGAAGGACACAACCACAAGAGGGATAAAGTCCCGTATGCTGTGATGATAAAGTAACAGGTTCACCATATGACTTGAAGGAATGAGTAATGCCACTTTGTTAAACCTCTCTTGTTCTTGGTTGGTTGTTCTGGGGGGTCCTTGTTGGTTGTGGGCTTTGTCTTTTGGTTTGTGGGCTTTACCTTATTGTTTGTGGGCCTTGTCTTATTGGTTGTGGGCTCTACCTTCTTGAGTGTGGGTTTTGTTTTATAATTATGGGTTATGTTTATTGTCACATGTTTAAATTATTAATTTAAGCATGTGACTTTAATATTAACTTAACCTAGCCCTAACCTAGCCCTAACTACTATTTAAAGAACCCCCCTCCTACTCCTAATGATCCATCATTCATTCTTGTGATAGCTTGGAGAGTCCCTCTAAGTCTGCGGCCTAATTTTACTGTTGATGGTGGTCCGTCCCTGTGCCAGCGATTGATGTTTAAGATGATGGAGCGGCCTCTTATCCTGCTGCTGTAGCAGCCTCTTTGAAGAATAGCGCGGCCCTCCTTTGTTGTTTTCCTTGTTATGTAAGGTGCGGCCTCCCTCCATCTTGCTGGCTGCTGTTACATTTGTTGTGTGAAGAGGTGCGGCCCCTTGTGGGTTCAACAGATCTGTCCTCCCTTTATGCTTGCAGCAGATCTCCTCAGCAGGTCCAGCCTCCTCTTGTGGATGGACGTGTAGCCCTCCTCTCAGATCTGGCTCTTTCCTTTGATCGCTGTTTAGTGGCATGGCCCCTTGTGCGTTTGCTGCCAGATTTGTGTTTTGGTGTGGCCTTCCTCATCTAGCTCTGGATGTGAGGTTTCCAGTGTACGGCCCCTGTAATAAGGGTGCCTCCTTCTAGCAGCAGCCCTCCTCCTTTCAGCTGCTTGGAGCAGTTGGGTTGCAGCCACTTGTGTTGTGCTAGCAAACAGCAGATCTCTAGCACTGTTGTCTGAAGAACCTCTTACTCTGTGGATCATTTGCTAGGGTAATCTTGTGGGTTACTTTTGTGCTGCAATATCTAACAGTTCAGCTCTGAGATAACATACAGTCCAGTTTTCAGAGTCTTTTGGTAAGGGTTTTATTGTGTGTGGGTATGGGCATTCTTAACCTGTTGAACTTGAGTTTCCCTTTCTGTGGCCCTAGAGCTAAGTGGCATGAAAGCTCCTTCAATCTTTGGCATAGAGATTCATATTGATCTTTGAACTGAACCTTGTCTGAGCATAACAACTGGAGCTTCACCTCTTTGTGGTTACTGTGACTTCTTCTGAGGTAGGTTGCTGTATCAGGTATGTACTTCACCGATTTGAATGTTGAATTTGCGTCAGGACTGATCTAACTAGTTTGATTTGTTTGGATCTAAAAGATGTATATGCTGTGGAATGTTTTGGCAGTTTTCTTTAAGATCTGAAAACTGATTTTTATATAGGTCTGCTGTTCCATTTTAAAGAGTTGTATCTTATCTTTTAGATCTGATCTGATTGTTTTATAAAACTGTCTAGTGTTGAATAGATCTGAGAAAATGCTTTGAATAAGTGGCTGTTCATGGTAAAATGTTTAATCTAAACAAATAGATCTGATATCTGTGCTTTAGTCCTGTTATGATCAGATCTGTCTATAGCTGTATTAGTTTAGAGTACTATCAGTTAGATCTGAGTTTATATTCATGTGATCAGAATTTTCTTTCAAGATTGTTGCTGTCCTTCATAGTTCTCTGATTGAGCTACAGATCTAGCTGTTTTGATCATTAAAATTTAAAAGAGATCACTGTTTTACAATTTACCCTAAAATCTAACANTGAATTTGCGTCAGGACTGATCTAACTAGTTTGATTTGTTTGGATCTAAAAGATGTATATGCTGTGGAATGTTTTGGCAGTTTTCTTTAAGATCTGAAAACTGATTTTTATATGGGTCTGCTGTTCCATTTAAAGAGTTGTATTTTACTTATCTTTTAGATCTGATCTGATTGTTTTATAAAACTGTCTAGTGTTGAATAGATCTGAGAAAATGCTTTGAATACATAAGCTGTCCATGGTAAAATGTTTAATCTAAACAATTAGATCTGATATCTGTGCTTTAGTCCTGTTATGATCAGATCTGTCTACAGCTGTATTAGTTTAGAGTACTATCAGTTAGATCTGAGTTTATATTCATGTGATCAGAGTTTTCTTTCAAGATTGTTGCTGTCCTTCATGGTTCTCTGATTGGGCTACAGATCTAGCTGTTTTGATCATTAAAATTTAAAAGAGATCACTGTTTTACAATTTACCCTAAAATCTAACACTATTAAACCTTTGTTGGCTGAGAATGCCAGCAATTGCATAATAGATTGTGGTAAAGGATAGTCCCTAAAAAGTTATTTAGGGACTTGGTCGAAGTAACCTATGAACAAAGGAAAACACCACATAGACCGTGACAATATACCCATTATCAATAATGCGTTGGTAATGTTTTCAATAACTCCATCCACTTATTATATAGTCTAAGATCTTTGGTGTTTACAAATGATGTCATTATACTCTAGAGTAATCCAAATGGAATCCCACTGATTAAGGAACTGCACCTGCTCTTTTAAGTTTTATTACTCCTACAATGTTGACCATAAAATGAGGTAGGATCTAATAACATCTAATAATACTGAAACATAAAATGAAATGCAGCATGCTTAGGTATAAAGCTATTGGAAAGAAAGTTTGTTTGTAAGCCCAACAATAAATCCAATACAGTACAACATCTCTATTAGGCTTGTTGACGAGTACTAATGACTATTAATGGAACGGAACATCCTTGACCCTTTCTCCACTACAAGACTGACCTTCAGCACTATGCATCCTCCAATGTGCTCCAATTGTAGGCTCTGTATGAGGGAAGAAAGAAAGAGACTCCATGGTGCAAGAAGGCTCTCTTTGTTAGAGAATCAATTTTCTAAATTTCTACCATCTTATTGAATGAATTCTTCCAAAAAAAGAAGGTAGAAATGTTTGTAAAATTGATGTTATGGAAGACAATTAAGTGGAATAAATTATTTTTGCAAATCGCAAGCAAATACTTCCTTTTACTGCAATTTCATGAACACAAACAGGCAATGCCTTCAATAAATCATCAAGGAAGAAATCAAAATGTTCTTCCAAAAGAGGTTTCAAGTTAGAGTATATTTCCTTTAACCTCTTCCTTCTCCATTTTTTGTAGCTTTCTTAACAATAGGAAAGTCACAAAGATGCTTCGCACCTTGCAACTAAATTTAATCTACTTCTGGTCTAATATCAAGGATATCACTATGAGAAAGTTGTCTAACTGGTGTCCACAACCACTTTCAACCAAGAATTGCATTGTTTCTGCTGATCTATGTAATGTCAAATTGTCAAATTTAAGTTTGTTTGCATAGCACTCAGCAATCATAGGAACTCAGGTTACATGGAATGTACTCTTCTTCACACCATATCAATTGAAGACTTTATTTGTATTAAAATGCTAACAGGACATGTCACATACAGGCCAAATGTTTTGAACAAATCTTGACCCCGAGGAGCCATTACGCATCAGATTTGTTGAAAACTGTAACTAGACAATCAACGTATTGTTCAATCAGAAATCCAATAACACATATCCTGGATCAAAGAGAAACACTACTTAAAACTAACTTAATACGGACGGATAGAGCAAGCAGAGTCTGACCCGAAAGGCTAGCTAGTGTATATTTTGATTTCTATTTTGAAATATCGCACAAATGTTTTTCTCGGAAAAAAGAAAAAGAGCGAGTACAATCTGAATAGACATTAAAGGACAGAACCCTTTAGAATTTCAAATTTCAAAAACTATAAAACCCTATCAATCACCTAGGGTTTCAAACTTAATCTGGGTAATCTGGGGAGTTTTGAGCCTCGGTTTTGGCATGAAGATTCCTTTCTTGTTTTTCTGGTTTCATAGGTACTCATCCAAGCATGTTCACGTTGTGGCATTCTGTAATTAAATGTAAAGGATAAATCCTCTCATTGATTGTCTTCCATGCTAAGATTTATATTATCCGTCGTCGGAGGCATTATCTGAGACCAGGATTTGAGATCTTGTGGAAATCTACGCATTTGCGCATGCTTTCATGCTAAAAAAAGAGTTCAACTTTAAGATTAAAGATGGTACAGGCTCGGGAATCTGTGTTGATCTTAGAGAACCTGGTGAAAAATTAAGAAAATCAAGTCGCGGGATCGAATCCCATGAACAGTGGATGGATGAAGTTACCTTTCAAGAAGAATGTTGCCTTCACGGTTTGCAAATAGCACCGTTAGCAGCATCGTGCTTGGTCGTTGGCCGAACGCGAGGTCGAATCTCCTCCCCACCAGCGGCAAATTATCGTGGGAAATGGAATGACAATTAAACCCCTCCTTACTATGGCCTCGTACGAAAACATTCGAGGGGTTTTATAGGCAAAATAGTGATTGTCGACAGTAACGTCGGGCTGACGTTCTCTGTCACCTAACATAATACACACTGATCAGGGTATTGTAACAGAAGTATCATCTTCCCGTCTACCAATTTGAGAAGAATTTGTCGAAATTTCACGGTGATAGGCATACCAAAAACTTTTGGATCGTAAGAATTAGATAGACGGAGTTTAAACTGAATTTAATTTAAGAGGGGATATTTTGAACAAATTTATTCAAACTTATCAAGCCATTTCATAGTATTGAACACAAAGGGTTGGACATGGCTTTCCATAATCCTTCAAATATATTTAGAGTTGTTAAATCTAGTGAGCTACCATGGTCGACAAAAGCTATGAAATGATGCCAGGTTCTATGGCTATAGGGATATAGATAGATATAGATACAAGGTATAGTCAAAAGAGTGGTCTTTGCTTCAAACTCGCTATTGAAGGTGTAATGACATATGTATTGTTTTTGGTTGTACAAGTAACATTATTCAATTGAAGCATTTTGTTGGATTACTCGGCTAAATCATTGTCATTGCCATCTTTGACCTAGTCCATAATAATTCTCCATATTGTCCAATTTTTTTAATGTGCTTATTGCCTCTTGGTTGGCTTCTTTGAAAGAGTCTCATTCCTGAATGAAAACAATGCGTTGTAAAGTTATGTCATATTGAATCAGTGATGATTCATCCAAAATATTCAAATGACTCCATCATTATGGGTCAAGGAAATATTGATGGAACCATAGTGCATACCACAAGGTTATGTTCCAAGTAAGTGGGATAGACTTGGTAGATAAATGTAGTCTTTGAATTAAGCAAAAGGCAAGCAAGCAATTATTCTCTTCTAGTGCATTCTCCCCCGTTGATGTAGAGGATGGGATTTGGCAATAAGGAATAGGTAGATGGTATGCACGGTTAACTCACACATTTTACTATAAAGTTGAGATTGGGGTTGCAAGGAGAGAGCCTAATATATGTCATGAAGCTTATGGGAAGCTTCGTGATAGCTAGATTTCAACTTTTTCTCAAAAATAAAGAGATTCTAGATTTGTCAAAACATTAGAGTTTGGAGAAGTAGAGTAGTGTCTTCTACGACAAGTATAGGAGTAGAAGAGTATTCAAATATAAATTTGGAGAGGGTGTCATCAACCTCGAGAAGATAACTCTTTGATGGTTCTTTAGTAGGGGCTTCGGTGCTAACATAAATTATTATTTCCAAAGAGTAGCTTTCACATTCAAATTATCCATCTCCTGGCTTTGGATTATCTGTAGATTAAGAAAGAGTAAGTATTGTAGTGGTTAGTAGGTGAACTTTCAAATTGTTCACAGATATATATATTTATAGCATGAGATTCAACAAGCTTGTTAATTAGTGACTAGGAGACTGTTGGGACAATTGATAGGGACATATCCAACGATTAGGGACAAGGTCGAATTGGATGATATTAATAACAAATCATAGTGCAATGTTTCTCCCTCCATCAAAAGTTGTATTATAAGTGTAAATGACGGCAAGCAAGGAATTTTTTCATAAAGAGGGAAATATAAACATAGATGACTTAGGAACCCACCTTAAGCAAGGGGTAGATAACAAATGTTTGATAAAATCCTTTTTAGTGAAGTAATCATTAGTTTTTCAAATAAAGGATCGCAAATTAGACTCTAAAAATTCATTGTTGTGAGCTTGTTCATATTGTAAAATTTCATTCAACTTTTTCTTTAATGTAAACTTATAAGTCCAAAAGGAGCTAGAATGACACGAAGCAGTAAAGAATGTCAACCAACAAGTCCAAAAGGAGATTAAATGACACTAAGCATCAAAGAGTGTCAAATGTAGACAACATGGTTTTTCTAGACACATGGCAACAATGAATCTCTGGCATAGATCTAAATGGACGTAATGCAACAACAAATGCCCACTGCAAAACAATATGGGTGAACACATAGCAACAAAGAATGTTCAACATAGATTATGGACCTTTGATGGATTTCTAGTGACCTCAAAAGCCTTTTGATTTTGTCAAGGAGGAAAAGGTACTCTAGGTTGACAAAGTATGGGGAGACTAGTATTTCTTATTCAGTCAAGTCGCACTAAGCGTGGAATGAAAAGCATATGTAACCAACATTCAAACTATTCAGGATCAAAGAAAAATACTCTCAACACTAGAAGTAGTAAAGCAATCAACACGCTCATCAGTAATACTGAATTGGGAGCTATAACAGGATATCTAACTTGTGGGCTAGTTTAAAAATAGTTATGTGTTGTTCATTATGCCTAATGGAAACAAATTGATTAAAAATAAAAACCCATACCTAATCAAGGCTAAGTGTTTTGATATTTTCTTTGACAACTTCAGATGACAAACCCCATACCTTGTGAGCCATAGTAGTCATTTGATTGATTGTGATATCCACAATAGTTGGATGTGCTAAATCATGTAACTTTTGTATAGCATGGAGAGCACTAATCCAAACTTTAATAAAACTATAGAAAATTTTGGACCTGTCCAAATCCAATACAAAACTTGAACCAACGATATGCTAGATATCATTAGAGAGGTATATCCAAGAGAAATTGTGGCTAAGGATGATACATATGAGCATATTTTCTAATGTGCTTTGGCCTTTTAGACTTCAGAAAACTTGAGGATTTAATACTCAAAGCTTAAATAAACATATAAGATAAGCACAGATGCCTAGATGGAAATGTCTTTTGGGAGAAAGGCCAGAGACATGGAAATTATCAAAATGTTGAGGAAGACTATCAACCTCATAGTCTTCTACTTTACAATAGCTCAAGGTATCACTCGTATTATTAATAAGAGTTTTGCCAAGTCTATGCTTAGAGTGAACCAACTTGGTAGGTTTGGCATATTATTTTTCAAGTTCTTCAAGTTCTTCAATAGGAAGATCGAAGGAAGGATAATCCCACCCAAGGAGTTTACTAGATTTTACTCATTTTTCTCTTGTATGTTCTCTTTTGATTTCATGGGTCATTTCGTGGTCAAGGACAACTTGGAGATTTTTCTCAATTTCATCGAGCTCATAATGCATGATATCAATATTGAATTCAACATAGTCAGTCCAAGTTATAAGTTGGTTTGTTGTAATTGGACATATCAATCCTTTTCATTTGCATCCAGGCATTCAACCAAATGGTTCTGGTTATCATGATACTTACTCTTTTTCTTAAGATTAGGACTAGAAGTAGTGGAAAACTTTTTCTTGGGAGGCCATTTTGCTTTGCATACTCATGACCATCAATAAACTAAGATTTGGGTGAAAAGTAAAAATGTTGCATACATGCATAAGGTTGAATCGATTTTGCATGAAGCAAGGTGAAAGGCTCATTAACTCATTTATGGTAACTAACAACAATATCAAATTGATATCATAATTAAGGCAACTCTTATACAATAGGATTTGATGCAACATCATGTTCTTATAAGATTTTAGGTATGATGTACTAAAGGTCTGCAATAGCTTATTTGGGAGGTCTAGGATTATATGTAGAATATGGGTTCACCAAGGAAAAACTATTTCCAATCTGTTGGAGTTGAAGACTAAATTTTTTTGTCAATATTGAAATCCTTGGTTTCGGTGATGGCTTATTTTAGAATACAAAATATGGCCATGGGTAGTATTGAATTCATCAAGGACTATTGTTTTTTAAAGAGAATATTCATATTCATCTTCATATGTGAGATCCCAATATTTAGGCATTTATAGTTCTTCTGTAACGGGGCCTTGGGAATCAAATTGACCATGGATAGCCTCAACTTTATAATGACCAATGTGTTGAGCACGTGTAATCAACTAGACATAGAGAACGTGGAGCAAATTTTGATATTCAAATATTTGAATGTATTCTTCATGTTGAGACCAATAACACATCAAAATTTTCCATGTGTTTGAAATTCATGGATCAGTAAGACTTATTGGGAAATTTGGGAAGGCATCATTACTTATAGATTCTTCATTCAAAGAAGAAATAAACGATCCAACTTTAGCAATATAAAACTCAATATGCCTATTATCAAGTATTGTAATATAGACATCACTATTTTTTCCCAACTGATACATAAGATCTACTACAATACGATAGCATCCAAAATGAATGAACTTATATTTACTTCCTTTATGTAGAGATTTGAGTTCGATTGGAATTAAGATAGGTAAGAGGTTGTCCTGAACTCCTCGCCAACAATTCTTAGGTTGATTTTAGTAGTGCAAGCAAAGTGTTGAGGTTGCACCTTAAAAAGATTGATCTTTTCGAGTAGGCCACACTTATAGATATCTTGCTTGTGAAGCTTAAACTCAATCAAAGAAAGAAGAGAACTAGAGGCATCTTCAACAAAAAAATTGTTTAGGACTATAAAGTTCCATGAGATCTGAGATTTAGCAATATTATCCATAATCGACACACTTAAATGAGGTTGACATAGAGAAAAATAATGTCAACTAACAAATCCAAAAGGAGCTAGAATGACATAGAGCACCAAAGAGTGTCTAACTTGGACAATAGTATTTTTCTAGACACAAAGCAACAAGGAATGCCTAATAGAGATATGAATGGACATAGAGCAACAACAAATGTCCAATATAGAACGAACAAATCTAGGTTTAAAAGACCAACAATGAATGTCCAATACAAAACACACATATCTGGGTGAACACAAAGAAACAATGAATGTCTAATGAATAACACACAAGGTAGATGAACATAGAGCAATAAACAATGTTAAACACATATTCCAGACCCTTGGTGACTTCCTAGTGACTTGAAAAGGGTTTTGATTTTCTTAAGGGGTAAATATACTTTAGGCCGAAAGAGTTTCAGCGGACTGGTATTTCTAATTCACCGAGGTCGCACTAAGCATGGAGTGAAGAGCATAAGAAACCAACATCCACAATATTCAACATCATTGAGAAATATATCAAACACCAAAAGTTGTAAAGCAATCATCACACTCAAGGGTAACATAGACTTAAGAGAAAAAAATTATATAAAGATCATATACCTTGAGCAGATCTTAGAAACACAACAGGGCTTTGATACCAAAGTAACACGAAGGCAATCAATGGTGATGCTTTGAACCCAAAGTAATAAGTTATCATGATGGATAAGTGGCCTCAAAGGCTTTGATATTATATCCAAATTATCTTGTAAATAATGCAAGCCATTACAACATATGTATATAGTCTTGAGGATTGCAGATTTCAAATTCTATTTAAAACTATTTACTAAAAAATAAGATTAGGTCTTAAAAGTAAATCTCCTTGCATGACTCATTTTACGGTGTCTAAGATTAACTCAAACTTACTTTGTTCTTAATCAACCTACTTTATCTTAAAGTAGATTCCCACTTAGGGTCTTTGTCATAATGTGACAATATCTACTCATGAGAGTAACTACTTTTACAAAAGCATCTACTATTGAATATCATCATTAAATCATACACAATCTTCTTCACCACATTTGTAGATGATAACAAAATCTCCATACTAGAGAAGGAGGTCCAATTAAGCATCATCAAAGTCATGAAATATAGATTGTACATTTTAGTTACCTCAAATTGGGGATACATGGGTTATCAATATAGAATGTGATGATTGGCCAGTGTTAAAAGTGTTTCTTGGTTGGAATGTCAGTTAAAACACATTCCACAAAGTGTTATAGTTGGAGTGAGAAAACATCATTTCTTTTTTATTCATAAATTTCCATCTTTGACTTGAAAGATAAGTGTCCAAAAGACTAGTAAGAATAGTAGAATTGATTTAGTAGATCTGATGATGACAATTGTGTGGGTACATCCTACATTCAAAAGAATATCAGCCATAATACTATTGTTTGGATTCCACGTACCATGATTGATCATGAGGGTGATGAAATCAAAGGTATTAAGAACAACATAAAAAGGATGTCCCTTAGATACATAGGAATCATGCTCAAAACCATTCAATGGAAAGGCATATCCAGTTGCATGCTTCAAAAGGTTTATTTGCAAAAGTTTTCAACCCTTTCCAGACATGGGTAAAATCATCATCAACCATTCTTGCAGAAGCCATTTCCTTTGTGAGAGAGTTAGCTAAACTGTTGTCTAAATACTTAAGCCATTCAATTGTAAAATCAAGCAAGTTAAACCAAAGTTGCCAATTTAATAGCCTACCTAAGGCTACTAGTTGTAAATCCTCGAAATTTGTTTTAAAAAAACTTGAAAAGTTACGACTATTGGTTCAAACCATTAATACTTTAGGAAGTAAATAAAGTCATAATTTCGATGTTGTCTTTGATAACCAATTTTTTTTCTCCTATATGATATCTCTTTTTAGATATAGAAAATTTGTCTAGTTTTGCACCACAAAGTTCTTCACTACTACCAAGTTTCTCAATTAGCAAAGCAAACCAAAAAATATCAAAGGCGTCTATTTGAAGTACTAACTTTCCTTTACCACAAGGCCAATGGAGAGGGGAAAGATGTTCAGATTTTGATTTAAATTATTTGACAACATTAGTAGCATCATGTGATCAAACCCTCGAAACATGAATGCTCTCTAATATGGATTGTAATGGAACACTTAATATTGTATTCACTCTCATAATTAATTCAACCTTTAATGAGATAATGGTTGACACAATGGTGGCTAAAGAGCCATCTCTCACATAACAAGATTGAGCATTCTATGCATATTTACAGAGCTGATGGAATAGACGAAAGTCAAGTTTCTTGTTGTGATTTCACAAGGGGGAAAGCTAATAACAAAAGTGACAGTGATGAATTTATCCCCAAATTTGTTAAGAATGATAAGTTGAATCCAATTGCAATGAGGCATAAATTACTATTATGATTAAAAACATTCCTAATAAATACAAGTGAAACCTGTTTCTGATAGCCTTTCTTAGTAACCGAGGCGATGACCTGAGGTTTTTGTGGTAGGAATTTTAAGGTGTTAGGACCATGGGCACATATGTGGCACCATGGAATCAGAATGAATCCTTGTAGATTACAATGATGTAGCTTAACCACATGATTATAGTAGGGTGACTAAGGGTTTCCACATATCTCGTTTGCCATAGTGACCAGGGTGAAAGGAGGGTTGACCTCATACTGATTATAAAGGAAGAGGTGATTGATTACTTAGATGGTCTGTTGGAGGGTCAACAAATTTGATCCAATCCAAAATTATACCCTTTGTTGACACGTTGGATCCAAAAAAGCAATCACTCTTGGGGTATATCCCGCTGGAAGATGAGGTTGTCGATATTATTAGAGAAATGGCTCAGTCTTTGTTTGATTCGAGTGCATGGGTAGGTGAGTTGACAGTGGATAGGGTGATGGTACTAGGTGATGCATCCACCTAGAATCTTAATTGTTGGACTAAAAAACCTATAGAGAAGTGTGTCTCGCTAAATTTGGAAGATCTATGGGCATCAACCCAAAGGATTGGTGAGTATAGGGGTTTAATGTGAGCATTTGATTCTTCTGTAGTCACATTTACTCTAGAAGAGACTTGAAAAGATCTCAAACTTTTGTTATGTGGTTCAAACACAAGAATCAAATGGTTTTCAATATTAGGCTTCATTGGAGATCAATTGGATGTCAACCACATGAGTGACTCTAAGACATTGGTCTAAGAGCAATTAGGGTTTCACGAACAAGAGGGTGAGAGGAAACTTTAAATGATGAAGATATGTTAAGAAAACACAAGATCATGTTAACCTATTTCTAGGTGAGAAGATGAAGCTAAATGAGATATCAGGGATGGAGGACCTAGTGCTTGTAGGTCATTTCCTAGAAGAAGAATGAGCTCTGAAACTCTAAAGGTATGGACCAAATCAAAATTTGAGTCCATTATAGGTTATATTCTCAATGCATTACTATTGGTAAGAAGGTGGATAGCTTGGACCTTCCAGATGATGGGAGTGTTGAGGGGGGTGGATTCCCTTTAAATCAATAATAGCAATCACACCTGAAGATGAGGCCCAATTAGACTCTTCTTCATTTGGAATAGTGTGATTCTCTGGATTGATGGACCGACATCCTTTTCGATGGGCTTTGATGATTAGATGTTTGTTTCCCAACGTTCCCTTCAAACTACTTATCTCTTTTTTATATTTATTTATTTTTTGTTTTAATGCAAGAAAGTGAAACTAATCTAAAAGAAACCGGTTTGTTTTAAGAAATCCAAGCCCAGGGTAACCTTTAGCCAACGGTATGAAACAACACCCGAGGTTGAATTATCTTAGCACTAATACTAACATTAATCAAATATCAAGTATTCTTTAAGAAACATAAATAAATGACATGCATGCAACGATAGATAAGAAGAAAATTAGCAACAAATAGTTCTATGCTTCACTTATACATAACAAATTAAAGAACATTGATTTTCACCAACTTTCGTTCAAAGATCTATAAATTATGATCTTACTGAATGCTTGTAATAGCTAAACAAAATGCAAAATAATCCACAAATCTAGTCACACCCACAAGTTTGGAAAAAAATGTCTTTGGCTCTCTCCGAGCTTCTGAATTAACTATAGCGAGAAATAGTTCTTCACACCGATTACCAAATTTCATACAAAAACCATCGACCCTTGTTGCATGGTCGATCTTCCTATTTATCAAAATGAACCTATCTAAAAATAGTCTTAAATATATTTTAAGTAAAAACACAAATAGCGATGTGGACTAATCCACGTATCTTCTTTCAGTTCTACTTCAGTCCTTGGGTGACTGCTCATGCAGGTTTGCTTTGTCATATTCTGACCATTTGATAAAGAGATCTTCACATGTGTGCGCACAAGGGAAACTATGTCGATCCATAGGCACACTAAGCAACTCTCTCATCTCCCCTGTTCGTTGTCTGAACTTGTCCAATTTGGCAATGACGTGTTCCAAAACCACTGATGCTCTAATCGGGCCTTCCATAAACTTCCTAACTTGCCCTCTTGCCAAGGTGGTTATTTTGAGAACATCTGATTCATAATTATGATCATGATCAACATGTTGTTTTACTATATCCTTGATATTTCATAATTCCTTTGGTGAGTTGAACTCATGGAATTGGATTTCTCTCATTTTGTCATTTATCTTCTCACAATTACTTAGGCATTCCTGTCATCTTTCCTGCATTTTATGTTGTTGTTCAACAACTACCTGGACCCAATATTCAGTCGCTCTGTGTATCCTGTCTATGCTATCACTAGTGAGAATCCTAATGCCAAGCTCTTCTCCTCCTTGACCCTTTTGGATCTCCTTAACATATTCAATTTGGGCTAGGGACCTATGTGCCCATTCGATCCATCTCAACATATAATTATGTGCCACAAGACATAACAAAGTTTCCTCTTAGTAACTTGCAGTCTTGGCCATGAAAATATCCTTGCTTAGCTTGTACTTGCTATAATCTTCCAAGAATTCAGCCCTTAGAAGCATCACTGCTTGATTGGAATCCCTGTAATACTCGGCCTAATGTATGAGGTGTTCAAGCTCTCTTCTCATGGCACCAACTTCCATTTCATCTTCCTTAGCTCCGTCAATGGTGGCTTGAGATATGGCCACTTATGCTCCCAATAGCTCACTTACCTTTTCTTTTTTAATGTCTAACAAAGTCTCTTTAGTAGTTGTGACCATAGTTTTGTCCAGGGTAAGATTTCTCTTTCTACTTTTTTTCCTTACCTCTAATTGTCTCTTCCGATCATAGGCTATGGCTTCAATGTTTGCTACCTCATCCACTAGCTCTGTTATCTTTTGATCACCCCAAGTGAACACATTTCCTATGCTTCCTAGAGTATGGAAGTGTTATAATATAAGTGCCTTATCCTTCTTTTTGTTTGATGATTGACCACCCAAATCCTTTACCACTTGATCCAATGGTTGTTCCTTCCATGGCTCTTCGGGAGGTTGATATGTTTCAATCGTCTATTCTGCGACTGCTTCTACGGATATCTCACTCATCTTCTCGGGAGCTGTAGTGTTTTTTGGGGAACTTTCTTTTGGTTCCTCTGGTGGTATCACCTCCTTTGGAAAGGAAGTGTCCAGTGGTTCGCTCATTGCTTCTTCATTTTCTTGGGAAGTATTATGTACCTCATGCTCATCCCCTTTTCCTACAACTTCTCCAAGTTGTTTCCTATGGTCTTGATTCTTTTCATTATCCTCTTTCCCAGGGGTTGTATCTTTTGAACTATGTTCTTCACTTTCATTTCCACCTTCCTCTTATTGAGCCTTCTCTTCTCTGGGTGATTGTGACCCGAATTCTCACTGAGTTGTGACATTTTCAGTTGTGCTTGTTGCCACCATTGACTCTTTTGGTTGTGGCTCCCTGGGTAGAGGTCCTCCTTTCACATATGCGTTGGACTCATTTAAAACTAAAACTCATGAGGTGTCAACATCATTGTTGTCATCATCATCAATGTCTATAAATGTAGGGGCTGAGACTGATGTGATTGGTACCTCTGTAAAGGCCTCTGATGCTACTACCGATTCCAGGTGTCTTGCTTTCACCTGCTCTGTGCTCCGTTCCGGCTAAGTGGTAACTCCTTCTGGTGTGATTTCTTCTTGTGGAATTTTCTCATCATCTCCCCTATTTAATTTTTCTTCAGTTTCTCGTTGTTGTACTAACTCCTTAACTTCCCTATTTTGTTTAGTTTCATGTGATGTTCTTTCAACTTCTACATGGAGTCTTTCCTTTGCAGCTCTCATTGTTTCCTCAGCTTCTCTTTCCATTTCATCATGTGCTCGTATGGATGTTTCTCTTGTTTTATTAATAAGTTCCACCTATTCATCCATGGTCATAGCCTTAAAATATTCAAATCATGGTTGGCCTTCCTTTGAAGCACTTCATCCCAATTTTGGGAAATTTCGATGAAAGCTTCATCCTTGAATTTATCATGAGCATATGGCCACTATGATACCACTTTCCCAACATGTTTTGATACTAGATCCTTTGGATCATGTTTGCGATACTTGTCGGTCAAGAACCTATGTTCTAAGTGACTTAGGCCTTCTTGTTTCACCTGTGTGGTATCTTTTACAAAATAATACCCCAATTGGAAACCATAGGGGATGAAAGCTCTTTTTTTTTTTTTTTTTTATCTTTAACCAGTGAAGCATTGAAACCTTGTAAAATGGTTTGATAATATATTTCCCCTAGAATGAATCAGTCTGGCACAAAAGTCGGAAGAAAATATGGAGCTTGAGTGGCCCCAAATATTCTTAGATAAGTATATCTCTCCTCTAAATACTAGTTTCTGATAAGAGAAATTATCTTTTTGGCTAACTTTGATAGTCGTGGGAATTCTTGTTTAAAGATGATGAAGTATAATCTAGCCAGGAATCCATCACATATCATAGCATAGGCTTTCTTGTATCTGTTTTCCCACAAAACACTAAAATACACATGAATGGGGAGCTCAGTCACATGCCAACTTAGGCCCATCCCTGTAAAGATATTCCTGGCACATATTACATCTAGTAAGTAGGAAGCCATATAAAAGGAGGGTACATCCCCATGCTTAGGGTTTTGGGCTTGTTCTATTCTGGTGCTTAGTTGCTTGGATATGATAACCCCCTAGTTGAAAATGATGCATGAATCACCATAGTGTAGGCTAGTGGCATCCAATCTTTTGAGAATCTAGAACAATCCTTTTCCCCATATAATCGATAGATCAATGCCATTAAGTACATATAGGGTTCTCTCATATTTGTGGTACCATACCATCATGTAGTCCTGTTTATAAACTTCTTGTCTTCTTTCCACTAGGATTCCAATAGTTTCCTGGTGTTGTGTTTATCATAGAAGGCCACTACAAAATCAATATTTAGCCTAACTTTCAGTTCCCTGAGCTTGTAATACTTGTTCACTTCTACCGATAGGAAGAATCCCACACATTTCCCTTTATCATCGTTGATCAGACACTTAGCATCGTCTGTGTGACTGATTATCCATTCTAAGGCCTCTACATAAGGCAAGACATGAGACTTAGAGGCTACCATGTGCAATAAGGAACATTTGATTTTTGGGGAACACTTGGGCATCCAAGGTTCGAATCTCCGGACTATTGTGAGGCACGCATTCTGGGAAATCTGAGTGGTTGATCTTATTGAATAAATCATTATAGGAGGGCAACAATACCTTGGATGCGGTGCTCAAATCAATGTCTCTATACAACAATGGCTGGTTGAAAACCTTCTTCTACAACAACTGAATTGCAAGCTCCACCTTGGGCACAGGCTCTGTTTTTTCAACAACAGTTGGGATGGATGCTTCACCCATCAATATATTATTTCCCTTAGACGTTATTGAGGACCGTCGAGTGGTTGGTCTGTGTAGCAACATTTTCTGCACAAAAACATCATAGTTGAGTTCACAATTTATTCACAATTGTACGAGAAACACAACAATTACAAAATTGAAACACATACCTGGATAAGAAAACAAAAATTAATTCTAGCACTTACTGGTTCTAGTCACAACACTCATAATTTAGCAATAACTAATCTCTACTATTCGTTGTGTCTTATTTTTTTAGAGGCTCTTTGCTACGCAAATTCTCTCAAACGCTCAATGGAAAGAATGCATATGTTCAGGAAAATTCGTGCTCATATACCCTACATTACGTAAATCAAATCTTACATTTACAATCACCGAGTATAGTGGGACATTTGCAAATCCTGAAGGTTTGAATGCACCACCTACGTGTCATGCTCGACATCAATGAGTTATGTTGAAGGGCGACGTGAGAAAGTTGTTATTTCAGTCCATCGACAATTTTAAAATATCGTGATTTGGCTCGCAATGAATGTTTGCATCAGGGTTTAGGGATTGAAGTTATTGGTTGTTTGAGTTTGTTTTGTGTTATCATTTATTGCCAATCCCAACAAAATCTCATGTCAAAAACCCCTTCTTTTTGTTGTCGTGTAACACGTTTTTCAAGGTGGTGACGTGTCCAACACATGTGTTTGTACAGTGACACGGTGCGTGATGTAAGTTTTAAACCTATGAAGTAAATCAATGCATACAAATTCTAAGCAAAACAAAAGTTAATCAATGGCTTATACACATAGTACACAAAGATTTACGTTGGAAACCCTTGGCCGAGAGAAAACTAGCCTTCCTTGGTGTTGCACCTCTCAAATATTCATTGTATTAATTTCACCATTCGCAATACAATATATATATATATATATATATATATATATATTAGGTATTCCACTACTACCAAAACCCTAATCCCTTAATACGAGATTAATTTAAAAAACTGCTCAAAATAGCAAAAACCACCCAAAAACAAAATTTAGGGAGGGTTCTTCAAACGTAGTCATCAAATCTTAGGCACCCCACCCACATGCAAAGAATATAACACCTACCCTACATTCTCCCACTTGTTGTTTTCTTTGCATACAAAGGGTCACAAGTTTACATAGTCAACAATCTAGGGCGACAATGCCCATTGTTTCGTTACACCATGAGAAATTCTCGGAGCTCACTAAATTTGTCAATGAATCTGCAACTTTTTTCAAAGTGTCAACCTTCTCCAACAACACCTTCTTGTCTTCAACCATGTCTCTCACAAAGTGATACTGAACATCAATATGCTTTGTCTTTGAATGATAAGTTGGGTTCTTTTCCATGA